>NW_019168149.1:0-29296 GCF_002303985.1 Durio zibethinus
TTGAGGAAAAAAAAAAAAAAAAATACGTTTGAAGGATAAGAATGAGAATGTCTAATGGAATCTCATGTGATAGGGGCACAAACCCAATATAAAAGTTCATAAAAGTTTTGAATCCACTCAGTGAAAAGATGTAAAAAAAAATGAAAGGAAAGGAAGAATAAAAAAAAAAAGAAATGAATGGGTGGAAAGCATAAAATAGAATATACCTTAGAGTGTATCCTTCCAATGAAAAATGATCCTTAGTTTCAAATACCTTAAATACTTGTTTTGGGCCTTTTTCTCCTTTTTTTGGCAACCATGAACCTTAACCTACATTACAACCTTTGAAAAGTCCATATTGGATCAGCATGAAAGCTTAAACTTGAAGAGTTTCTCTTGAAAAATGAACATGAATTTTTTGAGTTTTCTTTTTGAAAAAAATTCTTTTCCTCTTTTGGATTAGATTTGAATTCTCAAGTGCATGGTGTGTAAAAAAAAAAGAGAAAAATAGAAATAAAAGTGCTCTAGGTGGAAACCCTCAAAAAGGTAGTCTAGAGCCAACCCTGAAAGGTCACTCCTGATGCTAAAGTATGGTGGATGCTAAACAAAAGTAAAGCCAACCTTTTGAAAGATCTGAAATATCAAAGCCATAGAAGTCTGAGAAGGGTTGATTATTCCCAAATAACCCTTTAAAATCTCAAGCTCTTACGGCTGATCTTGACATATATCAAAATGTCGTATTTAGAGACTAATAAAAATGTTGAATATGTTTTATTTTCAAGGAATTCATGCCTTTTAGAAAAGCTTGTGTTCATTTGTGAGCTTGCATGCCTCTTTCACTCCCTTCAAGATTGAAACCTTTTGAATCAATATCGCTATCTACAGAACTATTAATCCATTTGAAAAAAATCTCCACATTTTTCATTTTTGATAGGGATCGCCAAATTCTTAAAAAAAAAAAAAACTTTAAGCCTAATTATCTAGCCTCAAATGAAGTTTTTAGCCCAGCTTATATGGCCATTAATGAAGCTTTAAGCCCAGTTTATCTGGCCATCAATGAAACTTTAAGCCCAGTTTATCTGGCCATTAATGAAGTTTTAAGTCCAGTTTATCTGACCATCAATGAAGCATTTAAGCCCAGTTTATCTGGCCATAAATGAAGCTTTAAGCCCAGTTTATCTGGCCATCAATAAAATTTTAAGCCATTAATGAAGTTTTAAGCCCAGTTTATCTGGCCATCAATGAAGCATTTAAGCCCAGTTTATCTGGTCATCAATGAAGTTTTAAGCCTAGTTTATCTAGCTCTCAATGAAATTTTAAGCCCAATTTATCTGGCCATCAATTACGCTTTAAGCCCAATTTATCTGGTCTCAAATGAAGTTTTAAACCCAGTTTATCTGGTCATCAATGAAACTTTAAGCCCAGTTTATCTGACCATTAATGAAACTTTAAGCCCAGTTTATCTAGCCATTAATAACGCTTTAAGCTCAATTTATCTGACCTCAAATGAAGCTTTAAGCCCAATTTATTTGGCCATTAATGAAGCTTTAAGCCTAGTTTATCTGGCCATTAATGAAACTTTAAGCCCAGTTTATCTGACTCTTAATGAAACTTTAAACCTAGTTTATCTGGCCATTAATGAAGCTTTAAGCCCAGTTTATCTGACTCTTAATGAAACTTTAAGCCCAGTTTATCTGGCCAACAATGACATTTAAGCCCAGTTTATCTGGCCATTAATGAAGCTTTAAGCCCAGCTTATCTGGCCATCAATGAGGCTTTAAACCCAATTTATCTGACCTCAAATGAAGATTTAAGCCCAGTTTATCTTGCCCTCAATGAAGCTTTAAGCCCAGTTTATCTGACCAATAATGACATTTAAACCCAGTTTGTCTGGCCATTAATGAAGCTTTAAGCCAGTTTATCTGGCCATCAATGATATTTAAATCCAGTTTATCTGGCCTCAAATGAGGATTTAAGCCCAATTTAGCTGGCCTTCAATAAAATTTAAGCCAAGTTTATTTGGCCCTAAAAGAAGTTTTAGAGTTTCAAAGTTCTATCCAGAATAAAAATTCTCGATGCATAACCTTTTGAAAGATCTTGCATTTGCATTACTTGTATCATGAGAAAGACATTTAACCTAAAAAAAAAAGAGATATTCAAATTTGCATCGCTCATCTGTGCATCATTAAAGGGATATTTGCATTTGCATCACTTACATCTGTACTACAAGAAAGACATTCGCAGTTGCATCACTTGCATAAGATATTTGCATTCGCACCATAAAAAAAATTCATATTTGTACAACCATGGCATCCACATCCTAAGAAAAGGTATTTGTAGAAGCATTTACATGAAAAGAACATTGTCATTGTCAAATATAGTTGCATCAAGCATTCGCATTCTTGCATTTGCATTGAGATTTGTATTTTTATCAACATTTCCATTAGCATCATTTGATCAAGATGGACATTTGTATCATTGATTGCATTCATTAACTCTGATTTGGAGAAAAAAAACATTTTCAAAAAAAAAATAAAATTTTTAAAGTTTCATTGCCTCTGATTATGAGGAGCATTTAAAGATTTTGAGATTTGTAAGACCTCTGGGCATAATCTCTAAAAGCCTCTGCGTATGACTTTCAAGATTAAAAGATTTTCAAATTTTAAAGTTTCATCGCCTCTGATTATGAGGAGCATTCAAAGATTTTAAGATTTGTAAGACCTCCGGGCATAATCTGTAAGACCTTCGAGCATGATTCTATAAGACCTCCGGGCATAAATTTGATTCACGGTGTTATCCCGATCAATTTTTTATCTTTTGACTTGCGGTGTTATCCCAGTAAATTCTGTAAGACCTCCGGGTAATTCTGTAAGACCTCCAAACATGATTTTGTAAGACCTCTGGGTATGATTTCTAAGACCTTTGGGCATAAATTTGATTCGCAGTGTTATCTCGATCAATTCTTTATCTTTTGACTTACAATGTTATCCCAATCAATTCTGTAAGACCTTCGGGCATGATTTTTAAGACCTCCGGGTAATTCTATAAGACCTCCGGTCATGATTTTGTAAGACCTTCGAGCATGATTTCTAAGACCTCCGAGCATAAATTTGATTTGCTGTGTTATCCCGATCAATTCTTTATCTTTTGACTTGTGGTGTTATCTTAGTCGATTCTATAAGATCTCAGGACATGATTCTGTAAGACCTCCAGACATGATTCTGTAAGACCTCCAGACATGATTCTGTAAGACCTTCAGACATGATTTCTAAGACTTCCGGACATAAATTCAATTCGCGGTGTTATCCCGATCAATTCTTTATCTTTTAACTTATGGTGTTATCCCAATTGATTCTATAAGATCTCTGGACATGATTCTATAAGACCTCCAGACATAATTTCTAAGACTTTCAGGCATAAATTTGATTCATGGTGTTATCCTGATTGATTCTTTATTTCTGACTTGTAGTGTTATCCAAGTCAATTCTGTAAGACCTCCGAACATAATTTCTAAGACTTCCGACCAATTCTGTAAGACCTCCGGACATGATTTTTAAGACCTTCGGGCATAAAATTCGATTCACGGTGTTATCCCGATCGATTCTTTATCTTTTGACTTACGATGTTATCCCAATCGATTCTGTAAGACCTCCAGGCATGATTCTGTAAGACCTCCGGGTATGATTTCTAAGACCTCCGGGCATAAATTCGATTCGCGGTGTTATCCCGATTGATTCTTTATTTTTCAACTTACAGTGTTATTCCAATCGACTCTGTAAGACCTCCGGGTATGATTTGTAAGATCTTCGAACATAAATTCGATTTGCGATATTATCTCGATTGATTCATTATTTTTCAACTTACGGTATCATCCCAATCGTTTTGTGTTTTTTTTTTTTTTAAAAAAATCAATCACGATTTGCTTTCGGACAAAATCGTTGTCTTTGTCTTTGCCCTATTCTTGATTCTCAGTAATGTGCAAAAAGGGACAGCTATAGACATCGATTTTGTCTGGGTCTACTATTTTAATTTTAATAATAATATTAATAATAATAGTTTTTTTAAAATAATTATTAATTATAATAAATAAAAACAAAAAAAACAAAAAGAGAAATAGAAAAATAAAATGTAGGGTGGCTGACGCTGCTCCCGCCCCAGAGCAGCCACCCTACAGCCCTCTGTCAGCCCATTGAAGCCCCCTGAGCAGCTCCTTTTTAGCCCATCTACAACCACCTAAATCCCCCTAATTGAAGCCCTTTAAAATTTCCAGCCATAATCCCTTTCAATCTCTCTCTAGGAATCCCCTTCAATCTCTCTCTGACCCCTATCTAAAAAAAAATAAGCCTTCAAACATACTACCCTCAGCAACCTCTCGTTTCGAGCTCAAACACCAAGCCAAACTCTTCCTTCAACAACCCGAAACACCCCCCAAAATACCCAAAACAGAAACGCAAAAACAGAAACAAAAACCAAAGACAAACAGTCCTCCCTGTAGAGAGGAACCTCAGCGCCAAGCTCCCTGCAAAAGCAAAGAAATCATCAGTTTCTTTAAAAAAAAAAGAAGGAAAAGAACCCAAAGCTTCAAGCCATGATCTACGTCGATCGGGGCTGTTTCTGGTAAAACGGACTTCAGATCTGGGAAGATCTCATTGAAAGGAGCTTCTGGAAAGGATTTGGTGTTTTCAACCACCAGCGACCACCGGCAACGGTGGACCAGGCCGCGGTCGACGCAGTGCTCAGGCGACCGGACGGTAAGACGACCGGAGCTCTCCCCCCCAGAGCTCTCTCTCGCTCTCTCTTTTTTTTTTTCTGAAACAGAAAATAATGAACCAAAAAAAAATCTGTAGCCATATATAGGAAAGCAAAACTCAAAAATGATGTCGTTTAGGGAAAGACCCAAAACGACATCGTTTTAACCAAGAAGGATTCGCCCGTGGACCCGGATCCGACCCAAGATCCTCGTAAACCGACCCACCAACCCGCTTCAGCCAACCTTGAACCGATCCAGTGAACCGGTCTGAGTCGGTCTGAACCGTAGATCACTCAATTGAACCACACGCCGAACTGACCCCTTTTTGATCCAGTCGAACCAGTCGTTGATCGGATCGTTGATCGATCGGGTTTAGGTTAAAAAATTTTTTCTTTTTTGAATTTTCTAATTTTTTTCATATATTATTATTTTTGTTATTTTAAGTATATTTTTATTTATGCATGATAAATTTCTAAATTTGCTAGAATAAATGTTTAATTGTTTTAATAATAATAAAATTTAAAACAAGTAATAACTAAAAATATGTATTAAAAATACTCAAAGAAGTGATAATAATTTTTATTATTTTCTCTGCCTAAATGTTGGAGGGAATAAAAAATATTTTTCTAAAAAATAATTCCGCCTATATGTTGGAGAATTATTATTAATAAATTTTCATAAAAAAAAAACATATGAAATTTTTAATTAGTTTTCAAAAATTATAAAAAATTGAACCTGCTCTGAAAGTCCGCCTAGATGATGGAGATTTTTAGAGATGTTCGCGTTTTACCTAAACCTTAAACACTAATTTTTAATTTTCAAAATCCTAAGTTTTTAAAACCCCTAAAAATCCAAAATCCCTAAAATCCAAACCCCCTAAAAATCTAAAATCCCTTAAATCTAAACCCCCCTTAAAATCCGAAACCCCTAAAATCCAAAACCCCCCAAAATCCAAAATCCCAAACTTTTAAACTCTTAAACCTAAACCCCCTAAATCCAAAATCCCTAAAATCCAAACCCTTAAATCAAAACCCCAAACCTCAAAATCCAAACCATAAAATCTCCAAACTCTAAAACCAAAACCGTAAACCCTCCATATCCTAAAATTCAAGCTTTAAAACCCTCTAAACCTTATAACCAAACTTTCAAAACCTCTACTCAAACCTTTTAAAATCCAAACTCCTAAAAATCCTAAGGACACGTGTGAAAATTCTATTTGAAGCAATTTGTTCCCGAATGTCACCTAGATGATGGGGTATTTAGGAAATTTTACTTCGTTAAGTCTTTTCACACGATTTCTTAATTTGCATCAACAATAAGATTAATAAATAAAAAGTATAATAGTAAATTGAGATTTTAAATATAAACAGTCGCACATAAGCTCTGCCTAGATGTTGAAGAGTTAGGGTGGTCACATTATACTTAAGAATCCAACTTTTAAATTACATTTCATTTTACATAAATTCATTGACATACACACATTAGCATGTTATTATTAGTATTTATTTGTATTATTCTATATTTAATTTTTATTTGTACTACTTTTAAAAAAAAATTATGATATTATAAAATAAAATAAAAATAACATTCCGAAAAAAATAATTCTTGGTACTCTGTCTATATGTTGGAGAGTCACCAACAATTTTCTATAAAGAGTGCTATTTCATTTTAAGGATTGTTGTGTTAAATTTTAAGCAAAAAGAGTTATTTTAAATTCTGCCTAGACAATGGAGAATTTTAAGATAATTCTTTAACTTAAAGATTTTCTTAATAGTTCTAAATAAATATTTTAGCAAAATTTTATTTTTTTTTAAGTGAAGGGAATTAGTGTTAAATTTCAAATTAAAATCATTTTTATCCAACACCAAAAATAACGCGTAATTAAATGGTACCAATTTATGGGCGTTATGGGGGTGCTAATCCTTCTCAATGTGTAACCGACTCTCGGACTCAACCTAATTTTTCATAGACCGAAATTATCTTTTTAATAAATTTTAAATCCGTTTTTATAGTTTTATTAAAAAAATAAATTTTTGGGTGACCAATCACATCCTAACAAAGATTGGTGACGACTCCCACTTTTTATTTATTTTTTTCGATTTTAAAACATCATCTTTTACGTCTGACGGTCCCAAAACCGTTACAACATAGAGTATTAAATTTTAAATTTTAGTTATGAGAATTCAATTTTTAATAATTTCAAATATATATATATAAAAGAAAATTTTCATTGTCGACAATGATGCTTTATTCTAGTAGAATATTGAATTTTAACTAAAATTTAATTCTTGATAGTTATAAATATTAAAAAAAAAAAATTGAAAAACTTTCATCCTAAATGATCACAGTAATAGGAATCATCGTGATCAAAAAAATATTTTACTTGTGTCCAATTCAACAAGAAAGAAAAGTGAGAAAGTCAAATAAAAGAACCAAATAAAGTATTTAAAGAAAGAATTAATATTTGATACATCATCAATGTAATAAAATAAATAAATAAATAATAGCATATTGGTTTAGCAACACTTTAAGCATCTTCTTACTTCACTCCTATTTTTTTTTTATCTTTGTCATTATGGTCCATCCCATATAATATATATATATATATATATTTATACATATATATATATTTTATAGCATCTCGTACGTTGTTGTGATTCTTGATTTTTTTTTTCGTATTATTATTTTCATAGATTCTTGTCAAGACATAGAATGAATGATTGAAAGTAAAAAATAATTCATATAATTATCCATTTGTAAAAAATAATTCATATAATTATCTATTTGCAACATCAAATAGTTCTTATAAATCCTTCCTATCGAAATAAAACTTTTTATTTGCCGAACTTAAATATAAAATCAAAGCATTAATTCGTTCTCATAGTATGACACCATAAACATTTTCGCCATAATCAGTACATAATAGCATCTTGAGCTTAACAATCCAATAATTCCCAAAATATATACACAATTACCAACTTAATAAACATTGTATATCCATTTCAAATCCTTAGTTTCTACACTCAAAGAGACAGTCCCTAGCACCGGATGCTTTACATATACATTTTGGAAATTAGATCCCAACAAATATTGAAATCATTAAAGAAAAGAAAAAACAAATGATACCCATAAAGAAAAACATGAGTTTTATGAATTCTTCCTCATCCAAACATCAAACATGGGAAATATCAAAATATTTAGTATTGTTCTTTAGTTCCATCTGATTTCCTAAGCAACCAAACAGAAACCATCAAAGATATAAAGTGAAACTCAACAGCTTTTAAATGACATAAAAGCAAACTGATTCATTATCGTTTTGTTACAACACAAGATTTTGGCAGTAAATTTAACAAAGTGTAGGAGAAAGGATATATTTAGCATATAACTATCTAATCTGCAGCATTAATAACATTTCTTACCAATTGTTTGAATAGCATAAGACAGAGGGGTTGGTTACAATCAATTACTGAAATCAAAACAAGTTTCCTAAAGAAAAACATTAACAGAATAGAAGGACTAACCAAAAGGGTATGCAGAAACAACAATTTAGCATAACATGGACCATAGTATTATTTGGTGTCAGGTAAAAAACCTAATCTATATGTTGTCAAAAATTTTAAAGATTACAAATTTATTCCAATATAGTTCTATATAAGGAATTCATTACTTGTAGAGAAGCACTTGGTTTCATTGTTGTTAGATATCAGATAATTTTTGCAAAGGCAGAATCAGTATTTATAAGAATTAGTATTCGATTGAAATGAAACTTTAAAATATGGGATTTGACAATAACATGTACATATTTCTTTCTAAATAATTAAGCGTCAAAGTCAACTATGATTTAAAAACACATGGCAGTTATAGAAGAATCATTTTTTTTTTAACAAATCTATAGTCCATATTATCATAAGAGCATTAACATCACTGTGTATGGTTTGAAAGTAAGGAAAGGTTGTCATAAACAAACGCATTGCATAACAGTTGAAGTATACTAACTTCTATCATTTGAAAGAAAGAAATGAAAATAAAATGTGTAATAATTTCAACAATTATGAAAAGAGTTTACATTTTAATTGATACGTAAGGAGAGACAAGTACATTTTCATTTAAAATAATAAGTTACAAATAGTTCTAAAAAGCGGGACATATTTCATAATCAAAATCAATATAAAAATCTCTATAAAATTCATGAAATGTACAAAGTAAATGGATTGAAGAGATGCTTACCTAACAATTGGAATAGACAGATTTAATTCAACATGTTTGGTGCGCACTGCATTTGTGGGAAACACATATACGTCAGGAACAACGTGCCAGTAGCCATTCAAAAGGAAAAAAAAAAAACATTTTCTGTCAACAACAGTTTAATTTTTTTATTCGCTATTGTGGCTTAATTAAATTCGATGATGACAATACACATGCAAGATACTTTAATAACTACTATAGAACTTAGGTATTAGTTTCTTAATTATCTGCATTTCAAATGTTAGATGCAAAAGTGTATTAATCACCAAAATCTATATAACTTTTGATAAATGCAGCATGAATGATATAACATAAAACATATGCTTATTCATTAAGGCTAAATGTAAGTTTGTCATCCTACTTACCAAATATAAAATAAAACAAATCCTTAGTTAAACTAACAAACCACGCACAGTCAGACACTCCTCAAAGTTATCTACTGCATTTGTAACCTCAAACCTTCCAATTAAACTTGAGTAAGAAATCATATTCTTATTTAGATAAGATATCAGTGTTTTATTAAAAAACAACATAGATAGGAAGCAAGGTGGATATTTGCTGTAAATGATAGTTAAGTCTGGCTAATTTTTAGTCAGAATGATAGTCAAACTTGAGCCTGTGTTTAACTATCAAGTTGATAATTAAATCTAAACCATTGTTTACTCGTGGCTAAACAAAAGAAGGATTAGAATAACAGTAAAAATTACAAAAGCATTATTCTAAGAATAACATAAAAAGAATCAGATTATAAAGGAAATTGAACAGAAAGGAAGTACGGAATATATAAATGAATATATGAAAAAAGAATATCACAAAAATGCTAATTGATGGATTAATATATTGAAAGGAAAAGTTATAGTTCTATATTAAACAATCTATATTAAATGATCATGGTACCTCTACCGAATTGAGTTTTGTTATAGGAGTTATATAGGCATTCCACTGGATTTAGCTAATGACTTCCAGAAGCACAAACAGAAATAACAATCTTAAAACTTTGCAATGGATACAACGTGAATTGTTGGAATATCCAATATTGGTAGATTGCGGTCTGTAGCTTCAAGATATAAGGATAATAGTACAAAAGCCTAAAGAACTTAACTTTAATTATAATCAATCCACAATAGAAGAAACCCATTATGAAATTAACGAATTAGGATTAAAAAAAATCACATTCCAATCGAATTTGAACACTTCAGACAAGGTATACAAACAAGGAAATTAAAAAAAAAAATTAAATGGGAAGAAAAGGAAGATAAAAAAACCATATCTGATCTTTTTGCGTTTATGTGAAAATATCTACTCTGAAACAGAAAGAGAAGATAAATGAGAAAGAATATATAAAAGAAAAGAAAATGAGAAAAGAAAGTTAATCGAGGAAAAAAATCAGTTAAATGAATTGATTTCATCGACATTAAAAGAATGAAAGTTAACTTACTTACACGATTCAATCGCTAGAACTAAATCTGAAATCCCAAATTCTTTTTGGGTTTTCCTTCAACTTGAATTGATTTCGTCGACATTTGCATAATAATTGCAAAAACTTCCCCTTGTCAGTTCTTCAAAACGCCATAAGCCCTTCATTTTTCAAAAAAAAAAAAAAATTCAAATGGTTAGCTAAAATAAAAAATAAAAAAACGATTCAGATGAAGAGTTGGAAATGGATGGAATATTATGGGCAAAGAAACAGATGTCCACATGTCACGATTCTAATTAAGATAAAGGATATACGTAAGTTATATATTCATAATTTCAAAAAAGTTAAAATTGAACGAATTGTTAAAAAGGCATATTACAGAGTAACTCAGTAAATATGAACTCGTTAGCTCAATTAGTTAAAGTTGATTTTTTTCGTGAAAAATATTAAATTTAAATTTTATTGATGATTATTTATTAAAATTATTTTAACTATAAAATTTATAATTATTTATTTTAAATTATTAAATAAGATATATTTTATCTCGATTAAAAACATTAAATAATTTATCTATCCCTAATTTTAAAATAAAAAATAAATCCAATTTCAAACCAAATTTTCATTGGAAGAGATCGTTGTTCAGCTAAAATCAAATAAGACTATTCACTTTATTTTTGACTTGGGACTTCAGCCCACATATAAAACCCAAATAAAACAAACTTTTGTTATTAATACTCAAATATCCATCACTTGACTGTATATCTCTATAAATCCAAAATAGTTTGGGATATAAATGAACTTAATTGTATATCTCTATAAAGTTAATTACAATTTTAATACTGAATTTTAACCAAATGTATTAAAAATATATATAATTTACATATTAAACTTTTAAATATTTTATCATATGAACTCAAATTCTAACATTATTAATCTAACTCACATATATAATATTTATCTAGTATAATTGTGCTTTATACATATCATTTGCAACTAAATATGCTAAATCTTTTGTGAAATTTCATGTGAATACCACCTAGTATTAGAAAAGGCAAAAATATCCGAAATTGACGGGTTTCGATCCGATCCAACCTCTTAGGGTCAGTTTTTTTTTTTTTTTTTTAAAACGGGTATCGGATCAGGAGATATAAAAAAAATTCAGGTTCTGGTCGGGGTTGGGTTTTGCCTAAAACCCGACCCTACCCGACCCGATATATATATATATAAAAAATTATTTTTTAATTTTATATTTAATTTTATATTTTTTATATATATTTAATTTTATATTTATATTAAAAATAATATTTTATTAATTTCGGGTCGGGTCAGGTTCAGGTATTAAAAAAATAAAAAATTATCGAATCGGATCGAGTACGGATACGTGTTTTATATGTTTAAAGTCGGATCGGATCGAGGCGAGCCAAAACCTGCCTCGACCCGACCCGTTGTCATCACTACCTAGTATTCAACAATTTTTTGAACTTGGCTCCAAATAAAAAAATAAATTTTTTTTAATTTACATTGAAAAAAAAGTGAAAGTTTTGTGATGTCATTATAACTTGATCACATTAATAAAATGTCACGTATATAAGCCAGGTAGGTTAGAGAGTCAAAAAAATCACTGACCTAAATTTTAATAATCATCTAACTTTTTTTTGCAATTAATTAAACCTTAAATATCTATTTTTATCAATTAAGCTATTGTTCAAAGAAAAATGATTAACTATTTTCATCCAATTGAGAGCTTAATTGAGTGCAAATAGATCTATAAAAGTGCAATTGATGAAAATAGATATTTAAGTGTTTAATTTATTTTAAAATAAAATATTCAAAACTTGATTAATTGTAATAAAATATTATAAACTTAAATAATTATTAAAATTTTATTTGAATACTTTTGTTTTACCCTTATACCAAAAAAAAATACTGAGAAGCAGCAGGCAACTAAAAGTTTTCAAATTTCATTCAGTCAAATTGGATAAAAGACATGCAAGGGAAAAAAGACAGTAATCTGAGGACCCTTTACTTGGAATTGTATCAAATATTCAAACAGAATCTTATCTAGAACAGCGTGAGTACTTGGTCTGAGTTTGCTTTAAGCCATCACCATTCACAAGGCTTACACCATTGACAGTTAACTCAGCTTTGTCTGAATCAGAATTCAAGACTTTTGAGCTCACATTGTTATAGATCTCTCTGATGAGGATCTCAAAAGCGGTCCTGACGTTGGTAGAATCAAGTGCAGATGTCTCAATGAAAAATAATCCTTCTGC
The DNA here is from genome assembly GCF_002303985.1 of Durio zibethinus. The sequence goes on from NW_019168149.1 coordinate 12,665, forward strand.
TTCTGCCAAGCTTTTTACCTTCTTCCAAACTCACTTCCCTGATATTTTCCAAATCACATTCGTTTCCCACCAGCATCCTTGCCCAGGTTGTGTCAGAATGTGATGAAAGTTTATTCCATGATCATCAGATTTTGAGGATATTGTAACCAATATGAAATAAGGAACATTGCTCATATATATATATATATATATATATATATAAAACATGTAAAATCCAGATTGCCTACCCCTTTCCCGCTGGTTCGCAGGGACTTCTTCCACATTTTATTGTAATATCAAGCATCAATCCAGAGCAAGAAGAAGTACTTACAATTGAGTTCATCTAGCCATCGAGCAACATTATAAAAAGCAGCTCTCCTGCTAGCTCAAGTAACAGCACGATAACGTTCTTGGCCTGCAGTGTCACAAATCTGAGCCTTTACTTCCTAGCCATCAATTTCCACGCTCCGGGTCTGAAACTCCACCCCAATGGTTGCCTTAGAGTGAGCATTGAACTCGTTTCCTGCGAATCGAGAGAGAAGCTTGGATTTTCCAACGGCTGACTCTCCTATTACCACTATTTAATAAGTACTCTTCCACTGCTTCATCGTCTGATATTTTTCGTATTTTTCCAAGTTTGGGATTGTTCACTATTTACAAATGTAATCATTTACAAAACTACACATGATAGAAAATATAATAAGTATAATATCCTGAAATACAAATGATTTTCCTTTTTAAATAAATTATGTTGCAAAAAAGAAAAGAAAAGATTTTTAAATATACTTGAATAAACTTACCTAGATATTCATCAAACTAAAAAAGTTCCTTCCAAAAAAATTTTTTGTCAATAAAAATATATTAAATTAAAAAATAGTATATGATTTTGAAATTAAAACTTTTAATTAAAATTCTTGCTAATTAAAATAGAGATTAAACTGGCTAAAAACTATATAAAAGATAGTTTTTTGGTAATTAAGATTGTCGAAAATTGAATTAGAATTATTAAAATTAAGAGTTCAACATTTTATTAATATTATTGGCTAAATGATGTATTTCTCACTTGCTTAACGTGAGTGAAAAGCATATTTAATTTATTAAAATCAATTTTACATAAGGAGATTTACATTGACAATTTCAAGTAAAGATAAAATTAAGATTATAATTATCTATCCTAACTATGTATATCAACATTATCGTATTAGTTATTAAAGTTAATTGGCTGTTGTCTTGAATTTGAACTTGAAATGTTTTGTACAATGTTTAGATTGTGGTTGATCATCTTTTATTTTTTAAGAGAGAAAGAGGGGCGGGGTGCAACAAAATTAGAGACAAGGAGAAGCTCAACGCATCTTTTCCAAATGCATGCGTTTGTATTACTTTGTTGTGTGTGTTTCACCTTTGATTAGGGAAAATAAATGCATTTTGATATGATAAAATCCCTACATCCATAGGAAATTAGCAATGAGTTTATAAGATTCCAAAGTTGCGATCAAAGTTTAAGATATATCTCTCCATCTGAATGGATGATAAAATTAAAAATAACAGTGATATTTAAATTCTCATCTTTTCCAAATATATATATATATATAGGCTGTTCACTTTGTAGTTTTGTTGGTAATTTTTTTGCTGTTGTAACCATGCCTAATTACAGAAGCAGGACCACCGCAAAAACCACAAATGGCAGGCCAACCATATCGTTCAGCTGATAGACGTGTTTATGCTAGTATCCTCTATCCAGTTGGAATCGGTGGAACTAAAAAGATTGTTTACATCAGAGGAATTGGACAATTTCACTGTCAACTTTAATGAGAACCCAATCCTTGGGCAAGGAGGTCAAAGAACTGTCATAATGGAATGTTGGCAGATGGAAGCATTGTTGCTATCAAGAAACCTAAAGAGGTGGGTATTGGAAAGAAATTAGGTGAAAAGAAACTTCAGGAATTCATTAATCAGATAATAATTTCATCACAAATTAACAATAGAAACGTAGTTAAGTTGTTTTTTAGCACTTGAAGTTATTAGGGATTGAACTCTCACTACTAAAACTAAGAATGCAGTATTGTACCAATGAACATAGACTGTCGGTAGACAAGATGTTGCTTGGAGACTAGGATTTAGATAGTGGTCGGATAATGGTATAGTGTCTGTTATTTCACAGTAGCGTTACCATTCGTCACCGTTATTGAAGAAAAAATGAAGGAAAATTTAAATATCATTTATAGCGACGTATCACGATCACAAATTGCGACGTAACATTAAATAGCGGCAATAGCGGTCCGTTATTGCTTGTCACTCCATTTTTCATTCTAAAATTCAAAAAAAAAAATTCATTTAACTTTGATTAAAAACTTAAAATAAAAATAATAAGCCAGAAAATAAACATTAATTTACAAATTTAGAAAAAAAAAACTTACAAAACTTAAACTTTTAGAAATATCAATTCTCTCAAATTTAACTTCAATCAAGATCAAGTACATACAATTAATTAATTCAGCACTCAAATTGCATTTTTTTTTAATTTCCAATTTTGCAGTGGTTTTGTGTATTTGGGATTAAATTGGGTTATGATGCACAGAGTTATCGAGACTTAAAATGAGAGACAAAAGATGAAAGTGAGACTTGATATTGAGGGAGACGAGCAGATAGGACACACCCAAAAAAAAAAAAGAGAGCTGAGATAAAGAAGAAGGTTTAAAAAAAAAATTATTGAATGCAAAGAGAGAGGATGAAAAGTTGTGGGTCTATGCAATTTAGTCAAGAAACAAAGAAAGTAAACTTGAAGCTATTGTTGTTGAATATTGCCCTCAGCATTGAGGTTGCCAAGTTTGATTACTATAAGCCCATAAAAAGTAATTCTCTTGGCTCATAAATAGTAATAGTCTTGCTTAATTTATGAATATCTAATCACTTGTTAGCTGATTTATGCGTAACACAATTTGATAATAATTTGATGAGTACGGTAATTAAATAATTAAATATATCATTCATTATGATTATTTATTTTTCACATGTTTATTTATCTCTTGTCATTTTTTAATTATCATATGAGTAATTTTTTAAATATGAGTATTTTACTATAAATATTTTTTCTTAAATAAATAAAATACATGACATGATATAAATTACTTTAAAAATCATAAAATAAGAATTTTTATTATTAATAATTAAAATTATTACATTTTATAGCAAATTGAACAAAATTTAAAAAAATTCACGATCGCAATAATCACAATAACTGTGAAGGTATTCGTTATATCTGCAATCATGACAAATGCAACATGACCGAAAACATGATCGCTAGCGTAATTTAAATCCGTACTTGGAGACACAAGGTCCTTCATGAGTTCATTATCAATTGAACTCTCTCTCAACATACACATGAGGAGAATGAATAATCATTCCCAATTCCATGGGAGATGCGCCTACGAATTGCAGCAGAAGTTGCCAACGCTTTCGCATATTTGCAATCATCAGCTCGGCTCCTATTTATCAAAGAGACATAAAATCCAGCAACATACTTTTGGATGACAAATACAGAGCAAAAGTGTCGGATTCATCCAAGCAAACTAATGTGATCTGGCCACTACTCAAGTACAGGGAACCTTCGGGTATTTGGATCCAGAATATTTCCAGTCAAGCCATTTTACAAGGAAGATTGATGTTTATAGCTTCGGGGTTGTTCTTGTGTCGAGCTCTTAACACCTCTCATCTCTTCAACCCAAACAGAGGAAGTGATAACCTTGGTACCATGTTTTTCCCTTTCAATGGAAGAGAACTCATGGCTTGATATTCTTGATCAATGCGTAATTAAAGATGGTTCACAGGATAAGATTATAGCACTTACTGAACTTGCCAAAAGATGCTTGAATCTTTTTGGAAAGAAAAGACCCGCCATGGAAAAGGTTGCAATGGAGCTGGAATTGATTACAGTGTTGAAAGAAGCTCATACAATTCAACAGGATAAGGATGAATACAGATGTCACAACCAAACCTTGGACTGTTGCTTCTACTTAACTAATTGAAATACATACGATAGCATAACTTGGTCATTGGATGCACGGACTTAGCTGAATATAACTCGAACCTTCACTTTCATAGTCGTTCGTACTATCATCGGTTGATATTCCACATGTTTAAAATTTAAATCACAGCAGAATTAAACGTGGTTTCCTATTATTGGGCTGTGCTTATCTTTGTACTAAAAAATATCTTTCTTCTATGATATAGAAAAAATACTTTCTTTGTCAATAGTCACATATTTTATTATTAGAGTATTAAATTTTTAATTTTAATAATTAGGATTCAAATTTTAATAACTTCGTATACTAAAAAAAAATCTTTTTCATAAGCCAAAAACAGATTTTTATCTAAGTTGGTGTGTTTACTAGTATTTTTTTTTTAGATGTCTCTAGTTCTATTTAGACCTAATAACTTATATCATCATATCATGTTTCATGTCCAACATAATTTTAGACATTCTTGACATGAATACGACACAAATACATGAATGAAACAAATAACTTAAATACAAATATGATATATTTATTATACATGTTACATGTAACATGACACAATTAATACATTTAAAATTAATTTATATCCAATTAACATGACATGACACAACACGATTAATACGATTATATACGAATAACATGATTAGACACGATTAAATACTCAAATAATACGATATGATTAATACAATTAAATACGAATAACATGATTAGACATGATTAATCAATTTATTTAAAAAAATTATTTAAATTAATATTTAAACAAAAAATTATTTAAAAATTAAATATTTATAATCTAGTTAAACACTAAAATGATATGATAAAAATGATTATTAATTTATTTTTTAAATAAATTAAAATAATTTTTAAATTTTTTTATGTTATGAACAATATTGTGTGTTAAATGTATTATTAATGTTTGACACAAATATGAAAACGGCACGAATAATATCATATCTTAATCGTATTGATATAATTCATATATGAAACATAATTACACTAAATTCATTCACAATTTTTTTTGTATTATTTTTATATCATGTCAGAATGTCGTATTTAAAATTATTATGTTTAGTTCCATTTTTAATCATTCTATAGCTTTAAAGTTTTTTAATTTAATGCACAATAGGTATACGAAATAAATTTCCTGGCATATTAAGTGCAAAAACAATTTCTTCGCATATGTTCCATTATTGGTTTGGTGGAGGATAAATGCAAGCTAATTTCTTTCTATATATTAACCCTATATCTTGATTGAGCAACTATTAATTATGTACAGCTATTGCATATATAGATGATATGTATCATGTGGCACTGAGACTGCTCATGTCATAATTTTATTAAAAATATTTTAAAATATCATAATTTTTGAATTTTTGTAAATCTTTTAAAGTTATAGTTTTAAATTAATATTTTAAAAAAATATAAACACGTGGCAATTATGTATATATCTATATTAATCACGTGTTATCCAAGTATATGATATTTATACACGTGTAAAATTTTCATTAGCTAATGATCATCTCACCAATTTCTATTAACAGTGTTAAGAAATAATGGGATAAATTATACATGGATTAAAATTTTAAGTATTTGATTAAACACTTTTTAGTTGAATGCAGGTATCAAATTTTATATTTTCCTTTAATTGACAGATGGCAGATTACATTATCCCTTTAAGGAAATAACTTTTCAACACTCCAATCATCAAAGTAAATAAAAAAGTTTTGTTCATTACCGCTAAGTGAATAGGTTATATTCTTGAAAATGGACATGAAAATATTTCATTATATACTCTAATCAATGGGTAAAAACAATTTCAAACCCCATTATGATGAGGTGAAGGAGCTACAATTTGATCCATCTGGATGAGATTGGGAGGAGAAATATTAGTGATTTGTTTGTGATCAAGATCAGGATCCAATTGCTTCATCTTGTTCTTAACATACATCCCATAAACATAAGAACAAAACCCCCATCCACACATCACAGTCGACACAGCTTTGACCCCACCAAACTCCTCCCTGTACACCAACACCCCTCCCAACACGTTCATCACCAGCAACGCTGTCATGCAAATCCCTCCAGTCAACGAACATGTCAAGAACACCATCCCTGCCGTCCCCATAAAGCAAAGCTGCCAGCTCACCACGTTCGACAACACCGTCGCCCAATACACCCTCTCCCCTTTGTCGAACACCTCTCTTCCCTCCCTTTTCATCTCCGCAAATCCACCGTCCCATGCCATCCCAACGCTCGCTAATGCAGTCGCTGCTATCTCCATCACTAGCTGCATTTCCATCACCCATTGCATAACAGTAGACTTTCTTGTATATCATCTCCATAATTGGAAGATATAGTGCGAATAGCAGCCCCGCACCTATGGTTGCTATAAACCCAATGAAGTATTTGGCTCGGGTCAGGCCCTGGGGTCTGTCATGGTTGGACTCTAAGGCTAGCAGGGCTGAACCCAGTGTTAGTAAGATGACGCAGTTGAGATTCATGAAAGTGATCTTTTGCTTCACGATGATTACAGATAGAATGAGATTGAATACTAATTGGGATGATAAAAGCAGAGAAGAGGTGGACACAGGGAGATACGAGTTGCCCCATGAAAAAAGAAGGTTGTTTAGGCCAAGCATCAGGCCTATGAATATAGACAAAGCTAGGATTTTGGGAGTGAAATGAGTGAAGGGTTTTCTCTCAGTGGACTTAAATAGATAATAAGGAAGGAAAATGGGGATGACAAGGAGAGGGAATCCAACAGATTGAACCCAAGTTGAAACCCATCTGCTTGAGCCTTTGTGATTGAAATAGTACTTAGAGAGCAAGCTTGAGGATAAAGAACCCACAAAGAGGCAGGCATAGTTGATCAACAAAAGTGGCAGGTAACGCTTGTTTGTGATGGCTTTTTGGTCTTGTTCATTGATACAATGGGAATGGTTGTGGCTAGAAGTAGTGTTGCTCATGGTTGTTGATGAAGGGAAAACAGCGCTGGAAACAGGTGGGTTTTTTGAGTAATCGGATCGGCGGTGCTGCTTTCTGCGGATCAGAACTCCATTTAAAGGAGATAAAACCGAGGGGACGAATCTGTGTCTAACGTGATAGACGATTGGGGTATCAATAGTTCAGTACTAAAAGACAAATTGCATTTAAAGCCCGGTTGACAAGCGATTTGAAGAGACTGGCTCCAAAATTCTCATCCGAGAAGAAAAAAAAAAACTGAAATAACATGAAAAGATGCAAAAAATTATCGGGTCAAAAGGCGATAAATCATGCTTTTAACGTTTACTGACAAAAAGAATCTGACTCTACTAAAAGTAAGAGAAAAGACAGTTTCTAGTAGGTGATTGGTATACCGTTCAATAGTTCATGTTTGTTCATTGTGAGTCTAGCTTGGCCTGATTCTTTTGTTTTTGATAAAGTCAGTGTAAAAAAGCTAGCCGTTTGCTTAATAAATGAGCAGCTGCAGATAATCTGGTCTGGCCCTATTTGGTTAGGATGTAATTCGCTTGCTAACCAGGCAGTAAACTTGCCATAAAATAGACTAAAAAACGCAGAACGTGAGACTGATGAGACTTTAAATCACTTGCCATAAAAGAGACTAACTTTGGCTCAAGTGGAAAAAAAATTTTTTTTCTACTCTCTTAGTTGTTTGAATTCGAATTTTTTAAAACGTTGAACAAAAAATTTTTATAAATTTTTTAGATTTGACATAAATAAATTTATTTGTATTGACTCAACAAAAAAATATACAGACCGAAACTGAAAAATTTTTTATGTTCAAAAAATAAACTAATCAATTAAAATTTAAATCTATAAAAAAAATACATCAAAATATTATATAAAGTTCATAATTGTAAGTTGTAGATTGTGATTGAATGCATAATTATAAAGCAGGACGAAATATCAAAGTATAGAAGAACTTTGGTTGAGTAAGAATACTCAAGACTTTGCCTAAATTACTTAAAAGAAAAATTATAATAATTTGGCCTAATTTTTTTAAAAACAGTTTGTTCTTTTTAGCAACAAAAAGAGTGCAAAAGGTCACACTTTTGTTTCTAACAATAAAAATTTTGAGATTTGATTCATCGAATCCAATTCAATTTCATAAATAGTATTAATATCATATTTATGTCCAACCTAAATCCGATCACATCGATTCATGAATACTTCTACTTCCTTATAATATCTAAATTATTTGTTCAAAGACAGTAACATGACACCCAAAGAAAGATGTCTTTCATTTTACATTTTCATAAATTTTACTTAATAAAAGTGAAGTTCTAATTAATCAGTTAAAATTAAAATTTAGTGAAACTGGAAATGTTAAAGTCAGCTAATATATATTAGGCAAATTAAATCCCATAAGCATCAGCCTTCTCAATTTCATATCATACAACAAATATACTTGTCCAGCCAAAGGTTATATCATACAGCCAACACCAATAAATAGAAAAAATATAAATGAACGAAAACTGTCTATTAATATTTCATTTTTTTTTTAATCAGAATGCAACGCACCAAACCTTTGAATTTAGGTAATTTAAAATACATACATGCATGGGCGCATTTGACTTAATGATACATAAGTGCATGTATTTTCTGTTCAAAAAAATAAGTTCAAATTAATCTCCCTTTCCCAAAATCAAAAAGGGATAATATACTTAATTACATACATTAATTTGTTTCTATTTTTTATTTATATAATTAATGTCATTATGATAAGCACCAACAGGGAAGAGAATTGGCAGTGATCATAATTAGAATATTCATGTAAGGTTTAAATTAAAAAAAAAAACAAATCTATTCTATTAGAAGTAAAAAGTATAGCTAACACTTTTGCTATTGACAGCTGGCATTTTTTGGGGTTTTGGGTTGTATGAGTTATAAGGTTAATTGGTCGTTAGATGGTTTAGTCGTAAATGTAAGTTGTCTTTTTTTATCCTATTTTTTTAAGCACCAAAATTTTAATCATTTTTTTTTATGCAGTGACAGAATTTTAGCGATTTGAAACCAATGCGATATGTACCAAATGTTTATGAAATTTTAGTAATATATGTTTAAAAAAAAAGTCTGAATTTGAGACCAATGTTAAAACGATCCACTCCTGTGTTAGATCAGACAAGCTTTACAAGAATAAATCATATCAAATAAAACAAAATACTTTTAATAAAAGTAATTCTCACTTTACATATAAACAAACAAAAGTATTTTTTATAAAAAAAATAATTCCCACTTTATAGATTTAACAAATAAAATATTTTTTATAAAAAATAATTCTTGAAACAAAACTATCTTTTAAGTTAACATTTATTCAAACAATTTATACTAATTTTTAACTAAAACAAGCAAAGCCAGGCACTCCACCTAGTAATATCGAAGGGCCACACATTCCACATGTTCTGATCCACTCATTGGTGTAAATCTTATTTGTAAATGGTGAGTTAATTACGTTGAAAGAAGTACAAAATAAAAAGGCAATGGAAGAGGAACGGCGGGTCCAGAATTTGTTTGGGATGTACATTTATAATATATTAATTTTTACATATCTATAATACATGTATATTTTTATTTATAAAACTTTAATTTAAAAAATAAATTTTTTAGATATAATAATAAATGCTGACAATTTATTTTGATTTGGAATATGTAAGTAAAATTTTATAACTTTTAATATAATATTGATTTTGATTATCTTTTATATGTTTTAGTAACTTCTATTAAAAGCTTGATAACCTTTGATAAAATTTTAATAATTTTCAATACAATTTTAATAATATTCAATATTAGTTTGATAACTTATTATATAAATTTTAACCATTGATATAATTTTGATAATTTTTTATAAAATTTTTGACCTCTTAGTGTAATTTTGGTAACATTTCTTATAATTTTGGCAATTTATGATATATTTTTGGTAATTATTGATAAAATTTGTATTATTATAAATTTAAAAACCGATTATCACAGATGACAAAGTTTGAGTTTCGTTCTAGTATAAGATTATTTTTATATAATAATATTATTATTTCATTCAAATTTAAAATTTTTTAATAAAATTTTTTATTAAATAAGTTCATAATAGGTTTATCCAAATCTCCCAAAATGAAAGTTCTAGTTTTATTTCTACTAGTAACCAAAGTTTAATTTCTGAAAATTTCAAATATATAAAAAGTTATCAATAAGATTTATAGTTAAATTATTATTAATTCAATAATATGTTATCAATGATTTATTATTAAGTTAATGATTATTTATTATAAAGTTATAATTTATTTACTATTAATTTATCGATGATTTAATTCAAAATTATTAATGATTAACTAATTTATTACTAAATTATAACCGATTTATGACTATTAAGTTATTAATAATTTACTACTAAATTATCAATAAATTACTAATATGTTATTATACATTTACTATTATATTATCATTTATTTACAATCTAGTTTTCGATTATTTACTATAAAATCATCATATATTTATATTAAATTATCTATAATTCACTACCAATTTATCATTGATTTACATTAAAATTTTCATAATTTATTATTAAGTTATCATTGATTAACTATTAAGTTATCGATAATTTACTATTAGGTTATATTAATTTACTTTTAATTTTTCAATGATTAACTACTAAATTATCACTTATCTATTATTAAGTTTTTTATTATTTACTATTAAGTTTATCAATGAATAATACTAAACTGAAACTGATTTACTGATAAGTTCTAATGAAATTATTATTTAGTTATTAATGATTAACTACTAAGTTATCATTTATTTTTTGTTAAGCTATCATTGATTTATTAATATATAATTATGCATTTATAACTATAAAATATAGAGTTTAAAGAGTCTACTAAAAATATATATAAGATAATTTCCTTTTTATATAATAACATTATTACTTTATTCAAATTTAGAATTTTTTATTAAATTTTTTTATTGAATAAGTTCATGGTAGATTTATCTTAACTCCCAAAATGACAGATTTGTTTCATTTCTGCTGGTAACCAATATTCAATTACTAATAACTTTAAGTATAAAAATGTTATCAATGATAGACAATTAAGTTATTATTAATTTGCTGCTATATTATTAGTAATTTACTATTAATTTTTTAATAATTTACTAATAAATTGTCAATGATTTATTAGTAATTTATTAATGATTTACCATTAAGTTATAAATAATTTACCATTAAATTGTTGATATTTACTACTAAGTTATTGATAATTATTATAAAGTTATAATGGATTTACTATAAATTTATCAATGATTTATTATAAAATTATCATTGATTAACTAATTTACTATTAAATGTCATTGATTTATAACAAATTATCAGTAATTACTATCAACATTATTTGTGATTTAATATTAAGTTATCAATTTTGTTATTAAATTATCAATAATTTATTATTAAATTATCAATGATTTACTATTATTTATTATGCATTTAAACTTATGTTATCATTATACTTACTACTTAATCTTTCGTATCTATGCTTAATTTTTTAATTATTTTAATATAAAATGATTATTGATTTACTACTAATATTATTTTATAATTTATTTATTAAATTATCATGATTTCCTATTCTCTATTAATTATATTTTTTAAAATTATTTAATAATTAACTACAAAATTTATAATTATTTACTACAAATTATCTTTGATTTACCATAAATTTACATTTTAGATCGATCGAAACACTATTTCAAAGCGATTAGTCATTTTTCTAGACCAATATCACTGGTACAAGACATTTATTTGGATACAAAAAAAAGTTATTTTTTCTTGAATTGCACCAAAATATCGCACTAGGCGTCAAAAATTTACTAGATAAAAGGGGCTTGCGAGATTTTCATTCCCCCGAAGGCCTTTTTTACTAATTACCCTTGCTTTTTAAGTTTTTTTTTTCGCCTGTTCAAACTATAAGGCGCCCAATTTTTTTAAAATTTTATGTTTAAATAAAAAAATTAATTATTTTTAAAGATTAGTATAAATTTATATAAATGTTTATATTCAATTTAAAAAATCATTTGATATATTGCTATTATTTTTATTAATTTAAAAATATTATTTTTTATTATTTAAAACTATTTTTAACATAAAATAATTTTATTATTTTTTAATTATTTATTATCATTATATAATTTTTAAATTTAATATCTTTTAATGGTTATTTTTTATTCTCACTATCAATTTACCTCATCATCATTATTATTTTTATATCCAAACACATATTCTATCATTAAATTTTCATATCATCGATACAATAATCAATCTCATCACTACACTAATCTCACTTTCACTACTATTTTTAAATTTCCACAAAATTCAATCTCATTCAACTTATCCAAATAGACTCTAAGATTGGGTTCGGATGTCATTGGTGTTCCATTTCGATGGGATTATCCACCTTTTTGTTGCAATCACACCATAATATAGTTATTTGGATAACAAACTGTAATGACATTTGCAAAAATAAATAAATAAATAAATAAAAGAAAAGGAAAAAAATTAACATTGATACTTAAAAATTCCACTAGAGGTAAATGGGTCCAGTGGGATTTTTCATTCCTAACGTAGTCCCTTTTTTCCAAAAATGCCCTTTGAATTAGTTCTTTTTTACTTTTGGTTTTTTTCATTTTTTTTAAATTTCATTTTGATAAAAAGTAATAAGTAATCTTTTAGATTAATATCAATTTGCCTAAATATGTTATTATTAATTTTAAAAAATCATTAGATCTATTATTATTACTATTAATTTTTAATTATTTATTAATAAAATTATATTTTGACATAAAAATAATTTAACATTTTTATTACATATAATTTTTAATTTAATATCCTTAATAGCCATTTTTTTTCATTATAGTTCATTTCATCATCACTGTTATTTTTACATTCAAACTTATATCACACAACTAATTTTAATTTTTACCTCTACAATAATTAATCTCACATCCACTGTTATTTTCAATCTTATTGAAGCTTATCTTATCATCCATCCAAATAAATTCTAAGTTATTTAAGATTTATTGCTATTAGTTAATTACTATTAAACCAAAATTGAGTTACTATTAAATTATCACTAATTTAATATTAAATTTTTAATAAGTTATCAATGATTAATTACTAAATCATCAATTTTTAATAAGTTATCATTGATTTACTACTATATTATTACAACTATATTATATTTGATTTACTACTAAATTATTATGCAATTACTATATGTTGTTATTGATTTACTATTAAGTTATAAATTATTGACTATTAAATTTTCATTCATTTACTATTAAGTTATCACTAACTTATAAAAAAGTTATTTATGATTTACTATTAAGTTATTACTGGTTAATTTTTAAGTTATCAATAATTACTACTAAATTATATTGATTATTTCTAAGTTTTCAATGATTAATTAATAAGTTATCAATTATCTACTATTATATTATTGTTGATTTGCCTATATCCAAAAATAAAAAAACCAAAAGATAACTAAATGATATAATTTGTAAAGTAAAGAAAGAAAATAAGAAAAAGTTTAAGTATAAACGACTTGAAAAATAATGAGTAAATATTTTTAATTTGCTATCCGTAGTTTAACATGTAATTATAAGTTAAAATCATAACTTTTTATGGTAATGCAAGTGTCAAAACTAAATTAAATAAATATATATATATATATTAAGTCAATATTTTTAAGACATATTTCAAATTTTTTAGTTTATGGTAAAATTATACACACTAAAATAAACCTTTTTGATGGTTTGATTAAATGATTAGTTTATGTATTATCATATCTATTAGTGAAGTACAATCAATTGCATATAAAAGATTGAAAATTTTGAAATATTCTACCAATAATAAAATTAAGTTTTAAATAAAAATAACCCATGAACTATATATTTTCTTTCATTTTGTTACCAAAAGAAATAAAAATTATTTGTTTGATATTCCAACTTTCATTCCGTCATTCACTTTGAAACCTGAGATTAACATTGTTAATAAACTTGCTAACTTGGCATTAACATTTAACAAGATGCTAAAACATGTCAAAAAAATTCAGTTAACACCACATCATCAATGTAATGTTAATATTAAAAGAAATTTTCAAAAAATTCTAAAAAATTCTAAAAATATATATAAATTTTTATTTAAAAATTTTGAATTATTTTTAAAAATTGTTTAAAATTTATGAAATTGAAATCTTTTAAAAAATAAAAACCAATGAAACTTTAAATTTTCAATAAAAAATTAATAAAAAATCCAAAAATTTTCAAAAAAAATTATAAAAAACAAAAATTTTAATAAAATAAAGTATTCTTAAATTTCAAAAAAATTCATAAAATCTTAATAAAAATACAAATTTTTAAAAAAATTATAAAAATGTTTGCAAAAATTTGGAAAAATTTTCTTTTTTTTTAATCTTACAATTTTATTTATATATATATTTCTTGAATTTTTCAAATATTTTCAAAAATTTTTTTATTTTTAGTTTTTTAAAATTTTAAAATTTTTTAAATTTTAAATAATTTTTTTTTTATTAAAATTTTCATTTTCTTGAATTTTTTAGATTTTTATCAAATTTTTAATTTTTTTTGAATTTTTAAAATTATTAAAATTTTATGATTTTTAAGAAATTTTCATATTTTTTAATTTGAAATTAGTTATAATTTTTTGTATTTTTTAAAAAATTTTATGAAATCTTCTTTTTATGCTGATGTAACATTAATGATGTAGCATAAATTATTCTTTTTTTTTTACACGTATCAGTATCTTATTGAATGTTTATACCACATTAACATTAAAAACTAGTGGCATTAGTCCAAAGTATGAATGTGATAAAAGAATGAAAGTTGAAGTATCAATCTGACAATTTTTCTTTTAGGTATCAAACTTACAGAAAGTGTATAATTCATGGGTCATTTTTATATTTAACTCTAAAATTAATAAACTTTGCCTTGTAATTATATTTTTTAGAATATAATTTTGTGGTAAAAATTTTGTTGTATATTAAAAAGGTAATGAGAAAATTTTACTAAATAAAGTTTATAAAAAATAAATAGACAAAACTTATAAAAAAATATTAAGTTTATAACAATTACCTTCATATTCTCCTTCAAAAATTTTCTTCTATTAAATAAAAAATGGTTATTTTCAATTCTTGTTTTATTCTTATTACCATAATTCAAAATGACTTTCTTGATATTTTGATGTGAACTAACTTTTTCATTTGAAAAGAGTAAAAAAATATTACAAGAGGTTATAACTACCCAAAAATATTTAATTATATATTATTTTACTGAACAAGTATAAACTATTATATCTCTTATAAATGAAATGTTTGAGTTGTTTTCCGTAACTCATTTAGCAGTAACTTGATTAGCAAATGAATGATCATAAGCTTGTTGATCTAAATTAATATATTTGTAATACGAATTTTCAATATCATCAAAAGAATATGTATTCTTTAATTCTTATATGACTTGGACATAAAGATTTTCTTTTAGAATTAACTTTAGTATCTTCATAACTTTTGCACTTCAATCCCAACGGTTTATGTTAGTTAAAAGCATGTTATTAATTGGTTTCGATCCCAATGGTCTATGTTAGTTAGAAGCATATTATCATACGACTAAAAAGTCTTTTACGACAAATATGTATTATATATATATATATATATATATCTTAAGATTTAGTGATACAATTTAATAAAGAATTTAGCTAATTTTTATTTTTTTTAGTTTAAATTAAATAAATTTAACTATATATAAAAATAATATATAATGTAAGAACAAATAATAAAAAGAGTATCTATTTAAAGGTAGATTTTTCATCAAACCTCTATTTAATTGTGCGATACGCTTTTTTTTTTGTCTAAATTCTGACAAATTCAATATGAAATGAAAATCAAAAAACGAAATTATTAAAATAATAATAATAAATAAATACACATGCATATTCAATCACTTTTAAAACATAATAACGAAATATAATGAAATTATAAAAAAATAAACAATACCAAGTTTGAGTAGGCATTTATGTTTATACTATTTCAGTGTATTGTTTGCTTATGAAAATCAAACCGAAAGCATGACTAAAATTTTATGTTTTGACTTTAAGTCAAGTTTTTCTACCAAATTTACCTGTACATTAATTATTTATAAGAATGAAGAAATAATCAACAAAAACATAAGAGAAATGCTATTGAATGACAACTAATTAATTAAGCAGGCTAGAAATAAGAAATCAACTATAATTAATCAATATTTTTTATTTTATATGAAAAAGTTAATAATAATAAATTTTTTTAATAATAAAAATCATTTAAATCAAAATTTACTAAAAATTTAATAAATGAGAATTTAATAATAAAAAAGTTAAAAATAAAAAAATCTTTTAAACTAAAATTTATTAAAAGTTTTATTAATATATTTTAGTCAATTCACTTTTAATATTTTAAGAAATAAAATTTTATTGAAAGTATTTCAGTTGATCGGTTTTTAAAACTTTTGGAGTTCACATTTTATATATATAAACAAATAGATAGATATATAGATAAATAGATATATAAAAATTTGTCAACGTTTTATAATTTTATCGATAAATTTA
>NW_019168150.1:0-29294 GCF_002303985.1 Durio zibethinus
ATATAATAAAAGCTATTTCTATTAACTTATTAATAATATTTATACTTAATTTAAAAATATTAAAATACACTCAAACTTAATTAAAAGTTAGTATGATAACTTTTAATATTATTAATTATTTAAAAAATTGTCATTATTATATAAAAATTATATAAAGTAATTATATATTTTTATAATATATTAATATTTTATAAATACCATATTATAAAATATTTATTTTAAATTTAAGAAAGTGTTATAAAAAAATAAGAGTATAATATTGACTTATTAATAAACTATCAAATAATTAATATTACTATTATTAGTAAATTAATTTACTTATTATTAGTAATAATCTAATTTAATATTAATCATAATTTTATGTAAATATAATTATAGGAAGTATTAATTTAGTATAAATTAATTTAAGTTTATTTATTATAAACATTGTATAAATATCAATATAATTTAATAATTATTTTATAGTTAATTGTTAAATAATCTATTAAATTATTAAATTATTATATAAATTATATAACATTTAATTAACATTAATGTAAACATAAAATTCATAATATTATTAATTGTATATATTATATTATTATATATCAATTATAGAATATTTATATTATATAGAAACTATAATATTCATATAAATTTAGTAAACAAAAATTATATACAATAATTATTAATTAATAATATATTATTAGTTATTAAACAAATTTATTATAAAATATATATTACATAATTATTATTAAATTTAATAATAGAATATATTAATTAAATTAAATTTATATAATTATTAATTATAATGTATATAATAATACATTTGAATACAATTATAAAAATAATTATAATTTAAATAAGCATGGCAATATAGATAAATTATAATAAATTATTATTATTTAACTAATATTAAATAATTATTCAATTATTTTGACCTTTTGTTTAGTCATTATTAAGTATTTGAATTATTATATATAATTTTTATTACTGTTTATCAATTACTTTATTGTATTATATTATAGTTTATTAATATAATAACTTAAATTAATCTTTATAAATTAATACAATAATTATATTTATTGTATTAATAATTTTATTTAATAATTATTTACTTTTAAATAAATGTATTTTATCTAATAATTTCATAATTATTAGATAAGATTATATTAAATTATTAAAAATTTAATTATTAGATAAATTATAAATATAATTAATACAATTATTAATACAATAAATATAATATATTATCATAAGCTATTATTATTATTTATCAAATATTTATAATTTAATTTGTCTATTTTAATTAATTAATTATATTCAGATATAATATTTATAAATATTTATTATTAAATTATAATTATTTTAATAATTATTATATTATTATTAAATATAATTTAATTAAGTATTTGTTTTGTCATAAAACAATTGTTTCTATTCATACAAGCTTATTCGGAGTAAAATATTGCTAAACTAATAATATTTTAAAAATTAATAAGAGATTTAAAAAATCAATGTGTTTACTGATCAAATTCAAATGATTAAGACTATTAGATTTATTATATAAGCAATGACACCTTAGTTCAAAGGGAATAATTATCAAAGGGAAATATGTTCATATGAGATAATTTTTCATAGTCAATTTATTATATATATTTAATAACAATTATCATAGTTTTATAGGATAATTTTTTTTTGAATCATATAATAATATGAACATTATTTATTAGCCATAATTATTAATAATATGACAATTAATAATTATTTAATAATTGAATATTTTATGTAACTTAGAAAATATATTATTAATATTATTTGGATATTATTTATTATTGATATAATAATATATTAAATTATATAAATTATGATACTAATTATATTATTACCATGGATACTAATTAACTAAATTATGATAATAATTTGAAATAAATATAGATTAATTAAATATTAGTTATTTAAAATATGCTAATTTAATTAAAGATATAAAAATTAATATCTCTTACTTATTAATTTATTTGAATAATGATTATTATATCTTCAATTATTATAATGATAAACTATTTAAATATTAATAATTGTTTTGTCATAAAACAAATTAATTAAGTTTATTATTATATAATTATAATAAAACCATTTTTATTATTAATAACAATATTTTAATATTGTTAATTTAAATTATTCTTTTAAATTTTAGCTAATTTATTCTTTTAATAATGATAAACTAATAAATATTAATTATATATAAATAATATATATTGTATTAGTTGCTTGATTACAAATATATTAATTTATAAAGTTAAATATTAAAGTTATTTAAAAAATTATTAATTAATATTTATTGTAATATGTATAATATTATTTATAGATTAATATAATAAATAAAAATTGAATTAATAGATTAATAAAGTTTAAAAAATATTTGATTATTATAAATATTTTTAATTATTATAATTATAACTAAGAATTATATATTTTAATCTATTTGATAATAATAATTAAGTAAAAATCCCTTGGAGCTTAGCCAATGGATAATATGCATCCATTCAACCATGTTCTTGGTATCAGTAACCTCTAAAACCAAGCTAAGATTAGAATCACATATCGGTGCTTGAATATGATCCTAACTCCGATCACCATATAAAGGATCCATAGAGGTAAATGGACCAAGGACACCATGAATTGTTAAGGGCCCTTCAAGAAAAATATCCAGATGGGAAACTAACACATGATTGATCTCTACCACTCTTTCTTTCAGATTAACCTTCATTATAGCCACATTCTTTCCATAAAGAATGGTAGGGAGGTAACCACCTTGGTGCTTCTTCAAGAGATCATTCATGGAAAGTTGAAGAGGGGAGGCATGATATATTGGAAAAGATGCTTCAAGAGACAAGAAGTGTAAGAGGTGATTGCAATGGAAGAGTCTGAGATTGCAAAGATTGTGGAGTGTGGAGAGGAAATGAACATTTCTGGGCTGATTTGAAGGATTTAAATTATAAT
This sequence comes from Durio zibethinus, assembly GCF_002303985.1. The sequence goes on from NW_019168150.1 coordinate 2,983, forward strand.
AAGTGCTTATATTTTTATTAATTATCAAAATATAATTGATTTCAAACCATAAATAATTATTATAAATATTAAGAAATTATATTCAAATTAATAATAATTTGAATTATTGGTGAGTGAATTATTACATATTGTATGTGGCAATTAAACTCAATTATATATAATAATTTAATTATACATAATAATATAATAATATTATATTTTTTAATTTATTAAACTCAATTTATTAAGAATTTAATATATTTATGGACTAAATTATGATTTATAAATCTAATTGGTTTATAACGTCCATTTGAACAAACAATGAATTTATTATATAATATAAAATATATTAAATATAATAAATTGATTAAATATAAATTTATTAATTAACTTTATGTAATTAACTATTATATAATGACTTGAAATATTAAATAAAATTTAATATTAGATTATAATATTTAGCAATAATTTGTTATTGTTATTAATTATATCAATAACTAATATTTAATTATTTAATCAACATTAATGAATTAATATTATTTAATACTATAAAATAGTATTAAAGCTTTACACAATCAACTTTACAAACTCTTAAGGGTTATCCTCCCCCTTAAGCTCATAATCTCACAATACAATATTTTTGAGGTGTTTTGCAAACTTAAAGAACCTCTCTAAGGTTGGATGTTTGCTAATTTGAAGTATACAATAGTATTGACAAGGAATTTAGAGAAAAAATTATATAAGTAGGATTTTTTGCACTTTTCTCTTTTTAAATTGCTTTGAATGCTTGAACAAGGTGGTTAGTGAATAGCAATAAGTTCTCTTAACTCTTATTTCTCTTGTTTTGCAATGGAAGGCTTTATTTATAGGTAGGAAGACGTTAAGAGCCGTTGCCTTGCATTTAATACTTCAAACCTGCAAAAATGTAAGTCAAAATATAGCCGTTGGGACTTTCTGGGGCTTAAGGGATCAATTGGGTCAACTTTGAAACATCCTGAAATCGTGCATAAAAGGCCTTACTCGATCGATCCATTCATTAGGTGATTGATCCCTTTTGCTCATTTTCAAACGGGAAAAGCATTCTGTTTCAAAATAGATCGATCCCATACCTAGGTGATTGATCCCCTATGTGGGGGGATCAATCCCTTTTCTGAAAATTTGAACAAGGAAAACATTTTGTATGAAAAAGTGATCAATCCTTTTAAGGGAGGGATCGATTGGTTTTTGCCAAAACTTCACAATTTTTGCTTCCGAAAGAAAATTGGATCGATCTGGTAAGGAAGGGATCGATCCTTTTTATCAAAACATGCATTAATCCCTCTTTTTGTAATGAGAATTTAACTTGTTTTGATTCCTAAATGAATTTTGCCAAGATAGAAGGGTGGAAAATGTTCAATTTAAGATTAGAAGAGATTGATTCAAGTTAGGCAAATTTTTGTTTTGTCAAATCAAAACTTTTAATCAATTCAAGGCCAACATTCTTCTTAATTAAAAAACAATAATTTTTAATTAGTATTATTTTAGCTATAATTTAGTATCAAATAATTATTATATTTTTATTAAATATATATCAAATATGTAATTATGAATTACAATATTAATTATATAATAATTATAATATTTTATAATTTATTAATTATAATTCAAAATTATTTAGTCGATAAATAGATTTATTTTTTTAAATCTCTTTCTTATTAATTTTTTGAATATTAATAAATTAGTATTAATTTATTCTGAATAAGCTTGTATGAACCAAAACAATTGTTTTACGACTAAACAAAAGGTCAAAACGATTTTAAATAGATAATTGTTCTAATAGTCTTACCTATTTGAACTAATTCGGTAAACAAATTTATTTTTTAAATCTCTTATTTATTAATTTTTAAAATATTATTAAATTAGTATTATTTTAATTAGAATAAGTTTGTATGAACAAAACAATTCTTTTACAAGAAAAGAAAATGTTATAATGATTTGAAATAGATAATCATAAATATAATAAATATTTATAAAATTATATATTAAATTATATTATTAATAATAATTAGTTAATACATATAATATTTAAAAAAAAATTTATTATTATAATTATTTAAAACAAACTAGTAGTCATATGCTTGTCTCAAATTATACTATTTATTAATATTAATATAATTAATAATTTTAATTATTTATATAAATTTACAGTAACAAATATTTTATGACTACAAATTATTTATTGTAAATAACTAATTTTTCAAATTAATAAATTATTAATTTTAATATAATTCAATATTAAGTTAATTAATAACAAATAGTTATAATTAATTATTAGTTTAATATTCTATTAGTTTCATGTCTAATAAAATTAAACTAATTAATTAAATAATATAATTATTTATTATATTATAATTATTAATATTAAATAAGCTAATATAAGAATATAATAACTATTATTATAAATAGTCATAATTATTAATTTTTTAATAACTATATAATATTATAATTAAATAATTATATTTAATTATAATTATTAAATAAAAATTAATTTATAATTATAAATTAATAATTATTATTATAATTAATATTATATAATAAATTAGCATCAATATTAATAAATATAATGATATAATTATATTTATCAAATAATATATTAAATATATTAATAATTATTATAATAATTATTTATAAATTAATTATAATAATAGTTATAATTAGTACCATAATTATTTGAACTAATTTCTCTATCACATATATAAATTATTATGTTATAACTAATAAAACTTGGATAAAATTATTATTATTATTATTATTATTATTATTATTGTTATTATTATTATATTATTATTTTTAAAGATTATAATTATTATTAATTAATATTATAATATTTATTATACTTTATAATAATATTAATTAATTAATTAACTTAAATTAATTAAATATAATTAATTATTATTCAAATAATATTAATTATATGCTAAATTATAATTAATATTTTATTAATATATTTAATATTATATTATAATTATAATATATTAATATAATTAATTAATAAAAGGTTATAATGACTAGAAATATATAATTGTTTAAATAGTCATAATTATTTGAATTAATTCAGTAAACATATAATCTCCTACTTATTAATTTTTGAAATATTAATAAAATAGTATTATTAATAATTTAAAAATTAATAATATATTAATGATTATAATAATTAATTATTACTATTTTAATAATGAATTGTTTAATTATTTATATAAATTATGTATAAAATGAACTAAGATAATTGTAATAATTATTATTATAATAATTTATAATATATTATTTATAACACATTCAAATAGTTATGACTATTTTATTAAATAGTAAATCTAATTTACTATTTTAATAATAAATTAATATAATATAACTATATCTAAAATTATAATATAATTAATTAATATAATTGAATATTAAGCTATTAATTAATTATATTCTTTTAATATTATAACAAACTTATTTCAAATCTATTTACCGAATAAGTTCAAATAGTTATAACTATTTGAACAATTATTTATTTCAAATCATTAAAATAATAATAAATAATTAAAATAAATATAATAATTATAAATAAAATTATCATTAATATTGAATTATTTTGACCAATTATTATAACTAATTTTTAATAATATTATAAATGATTATAATATTCATATTATTTATTTAAATAATAATAACATTTAAATGTTATAATAACAAAATAATTAAATAATAAGATAATTTTCATATTAATATAGAATTTAAATATACTTATTTGATTTATAATAATAATTAATAACAAAAAATATTAGTTATGATATTAAATTATCGTTATATTTAACTAATATATATTAATTATTAATAATAATTGAGATATTGTTATACCATCTGCTTCAACAACAATTATTTATTATGATACTATAGTTAATTGTAATACGGATTACCCTTAACAAAGCTCTATCAATTCAATATTTACAATTATTAATATGAATAAATAATTAGATTTATTTGTATTAATTATCCAAAATAAAAATAATTAATTATCATAATTTAAATTATTATAATGTATTGGTTTTGATAATATTATTAATACGATAATAATAAACATTTATTATAATTATTATATATATTAAAACAGATTTAAAATAATAATTATTTTATATTTTACATATTAATAATGTTATAATATTAATTTAGAACTATATAAATAAATTTATATTAAAATTAAACAAAATCATTTTAATTAATTAATAAATAATTATTATATAAATAATAATTATTATTATTATTTAAATATATTTATAACTTATATAATATAATTATATTGTAATATTATGAGCTGGGTTTGAACTAATAAATTATTATAATTTATCTAATAGATAATTTTGAAATCTTGTATATATTATATTAAAATAACATATTTAAAATAAATTAAATATTTATAATTATTTTACAATTAATTATATTAATTTTTATTAATATAATAGAATTATTTTTATATTAAATAAATAAATAATTTAGTTTATTTATTAAAATAATAAGAGTTATTATTAATAATATAATAATTGAAATAGTTAATATAATTTGAATTATTATGAATTATAATTATATTTTAATAATAATATAATTATTTATTAGTATTATTATTATGATATTTTTATTTATAATATCAAAAAACAAGATTTCAAAAATAATTATAATAAAATTATTTACAAGTTTAATAATTTAAGTAAGAGATTTCAAATAGTCATGATTATTAACAATATTATTTTAATTTAATTATATATAATAATTAATATAATTTAATTGATAATATCGTGGAGCATGGATTGTTATATGGCAGCCGCGACTATGGAGCCTAGGAATTTTGCGTTTTTTTAGCCGAAGTTGGGGTTTTGGCACCAAGTATTGAAGTTTATATAATCAAAACTTCAACTTAATTAATTACTTATTTAATTATAATTATAATTATTAATTACATATTAAATAACTATTTAATTATAAAATTAGTGATTAAATATTACTAATATAAAATTTTTAATATTAAAAATAAATTAATAATTAAAATTAAAATTAAAATTAAAATCCTTATAATAATTTAGTTAAATAAATAATAATTATTTAAAACAAACTTGTAACATATGAAACAAGTATTTGATGACCCAATTATATATAATTTAATAAATAATATAACTAATATATTTATATTATTTAAAAATTATTTATATTATATTATAAATATAAAATTATTATAATATTAGTAATAATATTTAATACTAATAATAATATCATTATTAATGATACTAATTTTTAATATATTTCAAATCAATTCGAATACTACTATTAGTATTATTATAATTTTTAAAATTATTTTTAATATAATATTTAAAAATAATTAGAAATAATATTAAAAAATATTATTAATTAATAATAATTAATTTAAATTATTTAATTATAAATTTGATAATTAAATTTTTAATTTTTATTTATATATTACTTATTATTATTGATAATAATTTATAATATATTAATACTCCTAATTAATTATAATAATTAGTTACTAATAATTATTAAATTATTTATAAATTATTAATTTATTATATTTAATATATTAATAAAATATAATTATATAATATTTAATTATATAATTAATAAATTATTTATTATGATAAAGTAATTGATACCATTAGTTAACATATTATTAGTTAATATAATAAAATAATAATTATAATATAAATATAACTTATTAATAGTAAGATATTTAAAAAATAAATGTGATTGCTGAACCAGTTTAAATAATTAAAACTATTAACCTTTTATTTAGTCATAAAATATTTGTTAGTAATCATGTAACAAATAAATATTTAAGTTATTTATATAATTACTTATACTATTGAATAATCTGATAAGAATTAATTATATTAATCAATAGTTAAAATATATAATCAATTATATTATAATTATATATTGTTATTAAATCTCTTGCTCAATAATTTTCTAATTGTTATTTTTTGTTATATATATTAATTATATTAGTTAATTAAATTAAGATAAATAAATATAATATTTTAATATAACTATTTTATGTTATAAATAAATATGTTAGTAATAAATATTAATTATTATAGTATAATATTATTAATTTATTATTACTATTAAATAAGTTAATTAATTATTTTTATTAATATTAATACAAGTTCAAATTAATTAAATACAATATTTATCTTCATACAAAATTTATTTTTTTAACCTAAAAAACTTCAAAAAAAAATTTTACTTTATGCTTTTCTTTCTCTATTTTTTTCGTTTCCTTATGTGTTATATCTAGTATTTATAGGATGAATCAGAAGAGTTCCTAATTAACTCTAAGTCCTACCCTTAATTGAATTTTCACATTATCCCTGAACCTAAAGAAATTAAAACACATTGCAATTCTGCTAGTATCCTATACACAGCAGAATTTGTATTTTTTATTTTTTTTATTTTTTACTATTTCAGCTATTATCCTATTATCTAAAAATGAAAATAAAAATAAAAATAAAAAAATAAAGCTCATAAAAATAATAAATGGTTAGGCTTGACTACTGGACCCCATTGAGCCAAGCCTGATAGGCTTAGGCCCAGATCCTATTGAACCAGGCCCAATGGGCTTAGGCCTAAACCAATTAAGGTGTCTATAGCTACCCTTCTTTGCATATTTTCTGTGTAATAATAATTGTGTAAAGACATAAACATCCTGCCTATGATCATCCCAACACATTTATTTCTTCATTTTTTTTTCATTTTTTTCATTTTTTTATTTTTTGTTTTTCTTGAAAAAGTAAACAAGGCTCATTGACAATCATGTCCAGAGGAGTCATAAATTAGGTCTAATGAAATTTGTAATGAAAACTCAAAGATTCACAATTTGAGTTCAAAATTTCAAAGGTTCAGATTTGCAAAAACCTTTCAACTTCACAAGAATTCGCTAAAATTTGATTATCAAAATTTTAGTTTCACAAGAATTCAAATCTGCAAGATCTTAAGATTCGCACTTGCAAATTGCAAGACTCTCATCCACATTTAAAATTTCTCATTTTAATTTTGGAGATTCACATCCAAAAGTTCAAAGCTTCTCATTCAAGTTAAATTTGGGGTTCACATCCAAAAAGTTTAAGCTTTTTCATTTGAATTTTGGAAATTCACATCCAAAAGTTCAAAGCTTCTCATTCAAGTTTGAAGATTCGCATCCGATAAATTTCATGGTTTCACATCTCAAAAATTCTCATTTGAGGATTTCTTAAAGATTTTCATTTAAAACTCAAAGATTCTCATTTGAGGATTTTTTTAAAATTCTCATTTGAATATTTTTTTAAGATTCTCATTTAAGACTCAAAGATTCTTATTTGAAGATTTTTTAAAGATTTTCATTTAAGACTTAAAGATTATCATTTGAGGGTCACAATTTTATCTTAAAAGACTTCATCCAAAGATTCACGATTTTTTTCCAAATGACTTTTCAAAGTCAAAATTTTGTATGTAATAAATGTCATGACCAATGATGCAAATGCTTTCTTAATGGTGCGAATGCAACAATCTAGATTTTCACGATACTAAAAATGTCATGTTCTCAACCATGAGTCAAATATTTACTGCATCATACAAATGCATGGCCAAACCAAAGTTTTAAACATTTTTCAGACAATAATGCAAATGCAATGCATATAATGCGGATGTCATTGTCGTAAAATTATAATGTGCTAACATGGTTCTCAAGTCCCCATCATTTCACATTTTTCCATTTTAGCCTCTCAACACTTTAGAATAAGTTTCATCAACTGATCCTTATCATTTTCATCACTTGATCATCATTCACAGGCTTTTCAACATTAGCAAGTTCAGAACAAGTTTTGTCCTTCATCATTTGGTCACCGCTCACAGGCTTCGTAGCACTAGCTATTTCAGAACAAATTTCATCTTTCATCATTTGGTCACCACTCACAGGCTTTTTAGCACTAACCGTTTCAAAACAAATTTTATCTTCTATCACTTGGTCACCACTCATAAGCTTCTTAGCACTAGCCATTCCAAAACAAATTCTATTTTCTATCACTTGATCACCACTCATAGGCTTCTTAGCACTAGCCATTCTAAAACAAATTTCATCCTTCATCATTTGGTCACCACTCATAGGCTTTTTAGCATTAGTAATTTCAAACAAATTATTTCTTCCATCACTTGGTACCACTCATAGGCTTCTCAGCACTAGCCATTTTAGAATAAATTCTATCTTTTATCACTTAGTCACCACTCATAGGCTTCTCAGCACTAGCCATTCCAGAACAAATTCTGTATTTTATCACTTGGTCACTACTCATAGGCTTCTTAGCACTAGTCATTCCAGAACAAATTTCGTCCATTAACCTATATCATTTAATCATTACTCACAAGCTTCTCAGCATTATCAATCTTAGAATAAATTTTGTCAATTAATCTACATTATGTTCATCACTTGATCATAACTTATAAGTTATGTCGATCAATCCATCACCATATTCATTTCTTAATCACATCATCATTTTAGATTTTTGCCCTTTCTTTATTTTGTTGGCTAATCCATCACTATATTCATCGTTGGTCACATCATGCATCCTTTCAAATCATCTTTTTAGGTTTTCACACTCTCTTTATTTTTTCCCTTATCATCTTGAATTTTTTTTCAAAAAAATGCAAGACTCTTTTATGCACATTGTCATTCATTCATTATCATTTCAAATCATGACAATTATAATGCAATCAGATATTTTCTTAATTTATTTTTTGGGATCTAAGAATAAAATAGCATAAGGTGAATTGGGAGAAAGGCAATCAATGGAGAGTGAGTTTGTTACAAAAACAAATAGGAAAAGAAACAAGTTGGATCAATGGTATATCCAAACAATGACTATTCAGACAATTCTAAACATTAATCTAGGATTTTTTTAAAAAACTCATTCCATTGACTGTCAAAATCATTTTGAGCTTATCAAACTTTGTTTTAGCTTTGAGAGATCTTCAAATGTCTTTGATCTTCTATGACTTTGAGCTGTCCAACTTTCAATTCAAAGGTTTTTCTACTTAAATTGCCCTTCCGGATTTTCAATTTGAGTCTTCCTTTTCTCTCATTTTACATTTTCCCATTCTTTCATTTTTTTTCTTTTTCTTTTTCTCTTCTCATTTTACATCCATTAGTGATATCTCCCACCCATCAATCTCTAGAGTAATGTAGCATGATTCCGTTATTCCATCATGAGCATGCCTTAGCCCAACATATAATCATTCAATTCAAGCACTCACATGGACTTTTGAAGGTTGTAATGTAGGTCATGGTGAGCGGTCATGAAAAAAATGGATAAAATAGGCTCAAAACATGTGTTTAAAAGGTTCAAAACCAAAGGATCATTTTTTATCATTTGAAACAACTTGGCATTTTGCCCCTTTCCACTTCAGTTCACTACTTTTTCTTTTTTTCATCTTATTTCCCACACAAAGACTCTTATTACTTTACCCCAAATCATGTATGGCATTCATTTCTCTTTCCTCCATTTCTTTCATTTTTCTTTTCTTTCTTTTTTTCTTTTTGCTTTCTATCTCTAAAAGTTTTTATGATCTTTTACCTTTTTTTTCTTCAAAAATTACCCCCCAGTGTGGAGGGTGATCCTTGGTCGGGGTTTTTTAAAAAAAGAAACATAATAGGCTTAAAGGGGTAGCAATGAATGGTTTTTCAAATGGTAAAAGAAAGATGACCATTTTTCATCTCAAATGTAAATGATTTCCTTGAAAATCATCTATTGAACAAAAACAAGCTCACAAATATGCACATCTTCAAGACATACTAATTTTACATCTGCTAATAGCTGGCATTTTTTGCTTTAATAGTCTCTTCAGATCAATGTGAATGAGTTCTCAAAATTAAAATCTCAAAATTATTGTTAGCATCATCTAAATATTCATCATTGAGAATATAAGAATGGGAATGAAAAGACATGTGGGAAAATATAAGCACGAAATAATGGTTGGGATGAAAGAGAAAATATAATGAAATGCATCAACTTGTCTTTTATTAAAATGATAACAAATGAAATCCTATTACATAAAAGAAATCCTAACATTACTATGAAAGAAATCTAGAATGACAAGTAGCTTCTAACCAACCTTAACATCCTTTTTAAAATTATGCTTCTATGCAATCAAGTGAAGGATTTTTATTGACATTTTGCCCCCTTGATTCGTCGAAGCTCACTAAGCCTTTTCAGATCAAACTTTGCACTTTATGTTTGAAGGCAGGGTAGGTTTCAATAGAATAACCCACGTTTTCACTATGATAATCAGACGTCGCATTAGCATCGTACCACTTTGGATAAGGTGGCTTCAACGGTTTTAGAATAACTAGAGATACCAAGTTGTTCTTAACCAGTTTTAGGAATAACTCAATGTAAGTCATAGGGATAGGGTCAATTTATGCTCTTTCTTAGTTATCCTGAGATCTCCTTAAACCACTTGCTTAATTGTTAGGCTTTAAAGCTGATGCAAGTACTTAAAAGGCTTATTGGTAAGTTTGTGAGTTAGTTGGTTATGGATATGGTTGGTAAGGGTAAGGTGAAATATTGTTCACAGTAGGATAATACGGAGAGTAACCTTGTGGTGGATAGGATTGATATCCCCTAAATTGTCCATCAAAGCTCACAGCTTGAGCTTCAATCTGTTTCTTCTCAGGTGCCTTTTTGGTTTTCCTTCCTTTCAACTTGTCATATTTAATAGTATTTTTAATGATTTCGCCTGAGATTACCATATCGGTGAAGTTTTTTATTGCATTTCCTATCATCTTTTCATAATAAAGAGATTTCAAAGTGCTAACAAACAACACCATGGTCTTTTTTTTAATCAAAGGAGGCTGCACCTAAGAAGCAATGTCTCACCACCTTTAGGCATATTCCTTGAATGATTCAGTCACTTTTTTTCATATTCTGCAAAGAAAGATGATCAGGGGTAAATCTATGATATGTCGATACTGATTAATGAAGTCATGGGCCATATCACTCCAGGAACAAATATGGGTCTTATCCAACTAGACATACCACCTAGCAGTAGAGCCCGTAAGGCTATCCTGAAACACATGCATCAATAACTTCCATTATTAGCATGGGCAGCCATTTTTCAATAGTACATGGTTTGGATATTTTGTACCATCATACTTTTCAAACTCTGGCACCTTGAACTTCAGAGGAATAACCATATTTAAGACTAAACAGAGCTCAGGAGCATCTATAAAACCATAAAAACTGACTCCTTCCACTGCTTATAGCCTTTCTTCTAACAAGTTCATCTTATGTTTAGCTTTTGAGGCTTCTAAAGTCTCTTTCTTCTTGGGCTTCAACTTTTTTTTCTCTTTTGGATCATCCAAATTAAGAATTGGTATTGGTTTTACTGCGTTCTTGATAAAGATAAGATATACATAACTCTGATACTGTCTTGGATTTGAAGCTGATGGTATTTCAGAGTATGTGTACCCTACAAGATAGGTTAATTACTGTGGTAATGGACCTTGTGTAGATTGGGCTTGATATAGCCATAAATTAAGAGGGTACAGTGGGTCATCCACCTCTTGTGATGGATGTTCTAGCTGGCTAGTACTTTTCTCTATCCCTTTCCCTTTATTCAACTTGTTCAAGGCCTCCAAAATCTTACTCAACTCTCCTTCTAGCTTCTTTTGAGCTTTTTCTATTCTGTCAAGACGATTGAAATTTTTTTATTCCATTTGTCTGACTCGAGCTCTTGTATTATATTAGTGAGTGGGGTTCTTGCTTAGTGGAGCTATCCTTGAACATTAAGTACCACAATTATGATAACAAATGTTACGCTTTATGCATGATATGTTGATGTATGAATGTACATTTTCATGGATGAAATGAAAATGATGCAGATGCAGAATGTTACATATGATGATGAAAATGATGCATTATATGATAATGCAAGCACAAAGTCAAACAAACAAAATAGTTAGATCATGAACCATTCCTTTTTGTGTCTTAACTTCGGGTTACATCTATCACCAGGTAGGGAAGACTCTATCCTAAGGTTGGCCTTTTAAGGGTAAACTATATGCAGGATTGGTGATTTTAATCACTAAAGGTTCTTAAATTGTTCCTTACATTATCGTCCATCACAGACTAGTAAGGTAGTCCAATTCTCACCCATCACAGGCTACCAATGAAAAAGATTCAATTTGAGTGGGAGTATTTCGTTAGCCATTGTAGATATTATCATCTCATGAGAGCGTAAGTACTTTACTCCCTCTTAAAAGGGACGAAGCTCGGGTATGGAGCTCATGTAATACAAATGCAAATGCATGTGATAGTGTGTGTGTGAAGGAACATATAAGTTTCATGCCCAAAAAATAAAAAACAAAAAAGACAAAATGTTAGTAATCAGATAACACAAGTCATTATGATTTAAAACCATTAGACTAAATGATAAGATAAATTCAAAATTATGGCTTGACTCTCTATGGCATTCCCTAGTGGAGTCACTAATAAAGCCCATTGGGCCTGATTCAATAGGGTCTGGACTTAAGCCCATCAAGCCTAGCTTAATGAGGTCCAGTAAGTAGGCCCAACTATTTATTATTTTTATGGGCTTCATTTTTTATTTTATTTTTATTCTTATTTTTATTTTGATTTTTCTTTTCATTTTTAGATAATAGGATAATAGTTGAAATGGTAAAAGATAAATAAAAAATAAAAAATACAAATTCTGCCATGTATGGGATGCTAGCAGAATTGCAATGGGTTTTAATTTCCTTAGATTCATGGATAATGCAAAACAAAGTTTGATGAGCTTAAAATGATTTTGACAGTCAGTGGAATGAGTTTTGAAAAAGAATCATGGATTAATGTTTTGAATTGTCTGAATATTCATTGTTTAGATATACCATTCATCCAACTTGTTTCTTTCCCTATTTATTTTTGTACCAAATTGCTCTTCATTGATTGCCTTTCTTCCAATTCACCTTGTGTTCTTTTATTCTTAGATTCCCAAAAATAAATTGAGAAAAATGTCTGATTGTATTATAATTGCCATGATTTGAAATGATAATGAATGAATGACAATGTGCATAAAAGAGTCTTGCATTCCTTTGAAAAGAAATCCAAGATGATAAGGGAAAAAATAAAAAGAGTGTAAAAACCTGACAGGATGATTTGAAAGGATGCATGGTGTGACCAAATGATGAATATGGTGATGCCTTGGCCAACAAAATGTGATCAAGAAATGAATATGGTGATGGATTGGTCAACATAACTTATGAGTTATGATCAAGTGATGAACCTAATGTGGATCAATTGACACAATTTATTCTGAAATTGATAATGTTGAAAAACCTGTGAGTTATGATTAAATGATATGGGGCAATGGATGAAATTTGTTCTAGAATAACTAGTGCTAAGAAGCCTATGAGTGGTGACCAAGTGATAAAAGACAGAATTTATTCTGGAATGGCTAATGCTGAAAAGCCTATGAGTGGTGACTAAGTGATAAAAGATAGAATTTGTTTGAAACTGCTAATGCTAAGAAGCCTGTGAGTGGTGACTAAATGATGAAGGATGAAATTTGTTATGGAATGGCTAGTGCTGAGAAGCCTATGAGTGGTGATCAAGTGATAGAAAATAGAATTTATTTTGGAATGGCTAGTGCTGAGAAGCTTATGAGTGGTGACCAAGTGATAAAAGATAGAATTTGTTTTGAAACGACCCTATGCTAAGAAGCTTGTGAGTGATGACCAAATGATGAAGGATGAAATTTATTCTAAAATGGCTAGTGCTAAGAAACCTGTGAGTGGTGACCAAATGATGGAAGACGAAACTTGTTCTGAACTTGCTAATGCTCAGAAGCCTATGAATGATGATCAAGTGATGAAAATGATGAGGATCAGTTAATGAAACATGTTTTAAAGTGTTAAGAAGCTAAAATGGGAAAATGTGAAATGATGGGGACTTGAGAACCATGTTGCCACATTAGAATTTTACAACAATGACATCCGCATTGCATTTGCATTATGCAGCAAACATTTGACTCATGGTTGAGAACATGACATTTTTAGTATTGTGAGAATCTAGATTGTTGCATTCGCACCATTAAGAAAGCATTTGCATCATTGGTCATGACATTTATTACATACAAAATTTTGACTTTGAAAAGTCATCTGGAAAAAAATCATGAATCTTTGGATGAAGTCTTTTAAGATAAAATTGTGAACCCTCAAATGAGAATCTTTGAGTCTTAAATGAGAATCTTTAAGAAATCTTCAAATGAGAATATTTGAGTATTAAATGAGAATTTTTACCAAATACCAAAAAAACAAAATAGCTTGGAATAGCTTGGCTACAGACACAGGAAAAGGCTGGAACGGTGTGGCTGGAGTCAAAAGTTGGAGACGGGACAAAAGCGGGTCAGCGCTTCAGGTCGGGTTGCTTGAATGAGAAACACACAGATCTTAGGTCTCCTTAAATGCCAAAATGATGTCATTTTGGTGACGCTATAAAAGGCTGAATCCTAGTTTTTCCCCTCAGATTTCTCCTTCCCCCTCTCTCTGTCTTTCCCCTTCTTTCTCTCCCTCTCTCTTTAGAAACCGAAGAACTCTTGTTGAATCTTCACCAAATTCTAGAAAAAGTCACTGAAATCTAGGTAGGTTCGTCGGACGTTCGTCAAAAAATTCAACCGATGTTGGAATCTTCACCGGATTTTGGGAAAGCTATCGAAAAATTCAACTAGAGTAAAAAAATTCATCGAAAACTGGAAATTTTCCAAAAAATTTCCAGAAAAATCCTTTTTTTGACCCAAAAAACTCCCAAAATTTTTTATTAATTAATTATTTAAATTAATAATATTATAATTATTAATTAAATATAATTAATTACAATTATATTATAATTAAATTATAATGATTATAATTAATAGATAATTATATTAATTGTATTGGATTAATATTATATTTATTATAATATAATTAATATATTAATTAATTAATTAATTAATTACTTAAAATTAATAAATTATTATTAGTATTAATAATAGTACTAAAAATTGTATACTATTAATTTAATAAATTACTATTTATTATAAAATTAGTATTATCCAAAATTATTATATAATCTAAAATAGGATTATTATAAATATTAAGCATAATATTTATAAATATAAATATTATATTTAAATAGTGTAATTATTTATAATTTAGACAAGGTATAATAAGTATAAAATTTTTAATTTACTTTTAATAAAATATTATATTTATATGCATTCATAACTAATATTCAAATAATTAATTAAAATGATAGATAATTATTCAAATAGTCATAATTATTTTGAATGTGTTCAAAAAACAAATTTATTTTATATATTTTTACTTATTAATCTTTGGAATATTAGTAAATTTATATTATTTTATTTGAAATAAGCTTATATGAACAGAAACAATTATTTTATAGCAAAATAAAATGTCATAATAATTTGAAATAGATAATTGTTCAAATCTCCTACTTATTAATAAAAAATTTATGAAATATCAATAAATTTATTATTAATATTATTGTTTATATTAATTATAGTTTATTAATTTTATTAATAATTCAATTAATATTATGTATATAAAATTAGTTATGACTATTTAATAACAATCTATAATATCAATATATTAATTATAATAAATTATAATACTAAGTAATCAAATTTTATAAAAGAGTAAAACCTTTGTTTATCATAAAACAATTAAAAATAACAATGACTGTAGTAGCGTGCCAATATGATAACTATTTAAATAACCTTGCATGAATTTAAATGTTATTTCAAGATTAGAAATTTAATTATTTAAAGATTAATTTATTATATTTAATGAACCCTATTATGATAGTTAAATGCATCAATTGCTTAGATTCATAAATAGACTTGAGGGCAAAGAACAATGTAGAATATGGAAAAGTACTTTAATTAATAAATTTATTATTATTTTGATAACTTATTATAATAGTTTATCAATTAGATTTGATTAATTATATTTTAATTAATTCATTACATAATTATTATAATGAATTATCATACCAATAAATTAAGAGATAGTAAATAAATTATAATTAAATTATTTAAATGCATTCAAATCTTATACTATAAAAATTAATATTAATAATTATTTAAATTATAATAATATTATAATAATGTTAATATGATATAGATTAATAAATCTAATATTAACAATTAATTTTAAATAATTATAATTATAAATATAATTTAATATAGTATATTTCAAATTAATACTATAATAACTATTAATAAATAATATGAATTAATAATTATTTTAATTTAATAATCATTATTAAATAATATCAATAAGATTAATATAATATATAATTAATTATTAGTTATTTATAATCCTTAATATTTATATATATAATTATAAATATTTTATTTATTATATTTATTAATTTATATTAGTTATATATAGTTTATATTAACAAATATTTAATAATAATATTTACAATTAATTATTGTTTAAATACTATATTTAATTATATTTATAATTATATTATTATAAAAATATTATAATGATATAATTAATATCAAGTAAATAAGCATTTAATTATGATAAATATTTAATTATAATTAATTTTATATGAATAATTAATAATTATAATAATACATTAATTATAATAATTAAATAATTATTAATATATAATAATAAATAAATATTTATTTTATAATTATTCATATAAATTAATGATATATTAATATTTAATTTTTATTATTATTAAATTTATTATAGTTATATTTTCATTATAAACTTGTATGAAAATTAATTATTAATTTAATATTTATATACCAATAATTATATATAAATTAAATTATATATAATTAAATCATAAATATTATTAATATTATTAAACTAATTTAACCATTTATGAAATATTAGATAATAATTCATTAATTCATTATAATTTATAAAAAACCTATAATGATACGAATTTTAATAATTAAAGTTATCATATATTATAAATTAATATTATTGTTATTAGAATAACTTAATTGTATAAGTTAACTAATTTGCTAAATCTTATAAAATTAATAATAATATTATTATATTAATATAATAAATTATTATAATTATAATATTATAATTTAGCAAAATATTTAATTAAATATCATTATAATAATTATTAGTTAATAATTGATATAAAAGTTAATTAATAAATTATTTTTTTTGAAATAAGCTAACATGAACAAAACCAATTGTTTTATGACAAAACATAAAGTCATAATGTTTTGTGATAGATAATTGTTTAGATACTCATAACTATTTGAACTTATTTGGTAAATAAATTCTTTTTTTTAATTCTCTTACTCATTAATTTTTAGAATATTAATAAATTAGTATTATTTTACTTCAGATAAGCTTGTATGAATGAAATAATTCTTTTATTACAAAAGAAAATGTCATAATAATTCAAAATAGATAATTATTTAAATGGTCATCACTATTTGAACTTGTTCTGTAAACATATTTATTTTTTTAAATCTTTTACTTATTAAAATATTAATAAATTAATATTATTTTAATTTGAATAAACTTGTATGAATAGAAACAATTGTTTTACGACAAAACAAAAAGTCATAGCAAGTTGAAATAAATAATTGCTTAAATAGTCATAACGATTTGAACTTGTTCAGTAAACAAATTTATTTTTTAAATCTTTTACTTATTAATTGTCTTAATATTAATAAATTTGTATTATTTTATTCGAAATAAGCTTGTATGAATAGAAAATTTTATTTTATGACAAAACAAAAGGTTATAGTGATTTCAAAAAAAAAATTATTCAAATAGTCATAATTATTTAAAATTGTTCAGTAAACAAATTCATTTTTAAAATCTTTTTATCATTAATTTTTAGATTATTAGTAAATTAATATTAATTTATTTCAAATAAGCTTATATGAACTGAAAAATTTTTTAATGACAAAACAGAAGGTCATAACAATTTGAAATAGATAATTATTCAAATAGTCATGATTATTTGATCTAGTTCAGTAAACATATTTTATTTTTTAAATTTTTTACTTATTAATTGTCAATATATTAGTAATTAGTATTAGTTTAATCCAAATAAGCTTGTATGAATAGATTATTTTATTTCAAATAAGCTTATATGAACTGAAACAATTCTTTTATGATAAAACAAAAGGTCATAACTATTTAAAATAGATAATTAATCAAATAGTCATGATTATTTGATCTAGCTTAGTAAACATATTTATTTTTAAAATTTTTTACTTATTAATTATCAATATATTAATAAATTAGTATTAGTTTAATCCAAAAAAAGATTAATAACTATTTGAACTAGTTTGATAAATAGATTTATTTTTTAAATCTCTTATTAATTTTTGAAATATTAATAGATTAGTATTACTTTATTCTGGAACAAACTTATATGAACAAAAATATTTGTTTTATGATAAAACAAACGGTCATATTTATTTGGAATAGATAATTGTTCAAATAGTTATAACTATTTATTAATATGGTTATTAAAATAGTTAAACAAATTAGCATTATATAAATACTATTATATATAAGTACAAGATATATTAAAATTATAACTATTAAGTCTATAACGATTAATACTAATATTTATATTAATAAAATTCAATTTTAATAAATTAATATAACTTATATAAAAGATAAGTTAATATAAAAAATAACAAATATATCTATTATTTCAATTAGTATAGAACAATTATAATTAATTGTATTATAGTATTATAATAATATAAATAATTTATATTAATATTTTTTTTTGTATATTATAGATAATACAATATAATTTATAAATTATGAAATATTTTTAAGTTATAATAATTAAATTTAATTATAATTTAAATAAATTTATATTTATATTAATAATTTATAACAATTAAATTTAAATTATGCCTTAATTTAAATTAATCGATTATAATTTATAATAAGTTATTAATATTTGATTAATATAAATATTATATAATTAATTTAGTTATATAACAAATAAAATTAATAGCTAAGTATTATAGTTTATAGTTTAATATAAGTTATTTAATATTAATCAGATTATATAAGATTATACAGATTTGTCAATTTAGTTTATAGTTTAAATAGAAAATTATTTAATTAAATTTTATTTAATTGTTACTTAAATTAAAATTTTAACATAATTATTTAAGTGATAGTTATTAGTAATTAACTATTAGTTAATAATCTTTATTTATTTATTAATATTAAATTTAATTAATTTAAGTAATATAATAATTAAATAATTACTTAAATAAATTTTAACTAATTTATTCTTTAATAATGATAAACTAATAAATATTAATTATATATAAATAATATATATCGTATTAGTTGCTCGATTACAAATATATTAATTTATAAAGTTAAATATTAAAGTTATTTAAAAAATTATTAATTAATATTTATTGTAATATGTATAATATTATTTATAGATTAATATAATAAATAAAATTGATTTAATATATTGATAAAGTTTAAAAAATATTTGATTATTATAAATATTTTTATTATTATAATTATAACCAAGAATTATATATTTTAATCTATTTGATAATAATAATTAAGTAAAAATACCTTGGAGCTTTAAATGAATTTGTTGTATATATAATAATTAAATAAATTATTTAACTATAATTATCTATTTAGTATTATAAAAGCTTATAATATTTATAACAATATATATATATTTTTATTAAAATATTTATTTGATGATTCATGATAACTCGATGAATCGCACAACCTTTGTGTGACATAACATAAATTAATTTAATTAATTATTAAATTATAAAATAATTATATTAACCCCTTATATATATTATAATAATTAAATAATATTATAATAAAATGTAGTCTTATATAAAATTATATTATACTAAATTATTAAATATTATTAAGTTAATATCTAATACTTAATTAATTAATTTAATTATGAATAATTCATAATATTAAATATTTAATTAATTAATATCTAATAATTTTAATTAGCTTCGAAATGGATAATTAACTAATTTATTAAATATGTTATAAATAATATAATATTGATTTTAAGTTAACTAATTTATTAATATATAAATATTATTTAATAATTATTTTTATTTATTTCAAATCATTAATAATTAATTAATATTATATTATTATAAATTAACTATAATTTTTAATATTACTATTAAAAATCTATTAATTTTACTATAATTAGATTATAATTATGAATATTATTAATATTTATTTATTAATTGAAAAGTTATAAATAATATCAACTAAACAAATTATTACTAATTTTATAATAACTATAGTAAAACTATATTAATTATTATTATAACTTATAATTATATTAAAATATAACTAATATTATAGTTATTATTATATTATATATTATAATTAATTATTTGTTATTTATTAATATAATGTATAATCAATAAATTATAACTAATAATAGTTTATTAAGCATTTATAAACATTATATTTAAATAAAAATATTATACTAAGTTATATGTTATAAATGATATAACATATATTAATATTATATTATATAAAAGTTATTAAATATGTTAACTATAATTAATAGTTAAATTATTATAATTTAATTCATAATTTTAATACTTTATTAATTATATTAATTATTTAACAACTTTTTTAATATAATAAAGTTATAATTTATTATTACTATTAAAAAATACGTTTTATAACTAAGTTATAGCTAATGAATCATAATAATTATTTGAATAAGATATCCAACTATATAAAATTTTAATATTTTACTTATAAAAATAAGTAAAAAACTATAGTTCATTATTATGAACTTATTAATTTGAACCTTTATTAAACTTCCTTAAAAATTATGTTTTATAATTATCGATTAGTTCTCATATAATCTATAATATTAATATAATATTAATGGGAATATGAAATTATAATTATTAAATCTAATTTGATAAATAAGATAAAATATAATAGTTATATTTATTAATATTAAATAATTAATATTAATATTTAATATATATTAAATTAGTTTTATAATTTAACAAATAATATGAAATATTTTATTCAAAATAAAATAACACTAATTTATTAAATTATTTTGTTTAATTAAAATTATATATTAAATTAAATATTAATTAATTATATATTACTATTTACTAATTAATAAATTAACTAATATTAATTAATAACAATAATTAAAATATTTACAATTGTTTCTAATAATATTAATTATTATATAAGCTAATACAATATATAATATATTGTTTAATATTACTAATATTTAATATTAGTTAAATATTTTAAAAATATTTTGTGACTAATTTAAATTCACAACAATTTTAAATAGATAATTGTTCAAATAGTTATAACTATTTGAACTTGTTCGGTAAACAAATTTAGTTTTTCAAATATCCTACTTATTAATCTTTCAAAAGTTAATAAATTAGTATTATTTTCTTTCAAATAAGCTTGTATGAACTGAAACAATTATTTTATGATTAAACAAAAGATCAGAAGATTTGAAATATATAATTATTTTAATAGTCTTAACTATTTGAACTAATCGGCAAACACATTTATTTTTTAAATCTTTTACTTATTAATTTTCAAAATATTATTAAATTACTATTATTTTTATCTGAATCAGCTTATATGATAAGAAACAATTATTTTGTGACAAAACAAAGATCATAACGATTTGAGATTAATATTTGTTCAAATTGTCATAACTATTAGAACTACTTTGAAAAACAGCTTTAGTTTTTAAATCTCTTGCTTAATAATTTTTTAAATATTAATAAAGTAGTATTATTTTATTTCATATAAGTTTTTATTAATTGAAACAATTGTTTTATGACAAAATGAAATGTCAAAATAATTTTAAACAGATAATTGTTTAAATAGTCATATCTATTTGAAATTGTTTAGTAAACAAATTTATTTTTTTAAATCTCTTACTTTAATTTTTTGAATGTTAATAAATTAGTATTATTTTATTCCAAATAAGCTTGTATGAACTGAAATAATTGTTTTATGACTAAACAAAGGATAGAGTGATTTGAAATGGATAATTATTCTGATGGTCTTAACTATTTGAACTAGTTCGGCTAACATATTTATTTTTTAAATCTCTTATTAATTTTTGAAATATTATTAAATTAGTGTCATTTTAATCCGAATAAGCTTGTATGAAAGGAAACAATTATTGTATGACAAAATAAAGATCATTATGATTTGAGATAGATAATTGTTCAAATAGTCATAACTATTTGAACTGGTTTAGTAAATAGATTTAATTTTTAAATCTCTTATTAATTTTCAAAATATTAATAAATCAAAATTATTTTATTTTGAATAATTTTGTATGAATAGAAAAAATTATTTTATGACAAAACAAAATATCATAACAATTTGAAAAAATAATTATTCAAATAGTCATAACTATTTGAACTTGCTCGATAAACAGATTTATTTTTAAAATCTTTTACTTATTAATTTTTGAAATTTTAATAAATTAGTACTATTTTATTTCGAAAAAGCTTTTATGACCATAAACAATTGGTTTATGATAAAATAAAAGGTCATAACAATTTGAAATAGATAATTCTTTAAATAGTTATAACTTGAATGTGTTCAGAAAACATATTTATTTTTTTAAATTTTACTTATTAATTTTTGGAATATTAATAAATTTAAATTATTTTATTAGAAATAAGCTTGCATGAACAAAGCCAATTGTTTTATGATAAAACAAAAGGTCATAATATTTTGAAATAGATAATTATTCAAATAGTCATAACTATTTGAGCTTATTTGGTAAACATATTCTTTTTTTAATTCTCTCACCAATTAATTTTTGGAATATTAATAAATTAGTATTATCTTACTTCAAATAAGCTTATATGAATTGAAACAAGTGTTTTATTAGAAAAGAAAATGTCATAATAATTTGAAATAGATAATTATTGAAATATTAATAACTATTTGAACTTGTTTGGTAAATATATTTATTTTTTAAATCTTGTACTTATTAATTGTCAAAATATTAATTAATTAATATTATTTTAATTCGAATAAACTTGTATGAATAGAAATAATTATTTTATGACAAAACAAAAAATCATAACATGTTGAAATAAATAATTGCTCAAATAGCCATAATGATTAGAACTTCTTTGGTAAACAGATTTATTTTTAAAATCTTTTACTTATTAATTGTCTTAATATTAATAAATTTGTATTATTTTATTCGAAATAAGCTTAGATGAATAGAAAAAACTCTTTTATTACAAAACAAAAGGTTATAGCTATTTCAAATAGATAATTACTCAAACCGTCCTAATTATTTAAATTTGTTTAGTAAACAAAGTCATTTTTTGAATCTCTTTATTATTAATTTTTGGATTATTAATAAATTAGTATTATTTTATTTTGAATAAGCTTATATGAACTGAAATGACTCTTTTATGACAAATCAAAAGGTCATAATGATTTGAAATAGATAATTATTTAAATTATCATGATTATTTGATCTAGTGTGGTAAACATATTTTTTAAATTTTTTACTTACTAATTGTCAAAATATTAATAAATTAGTATTTTTTAATGCAAATAAGCTTGTATGAATCGAAACAATTGTTTTACAACAAAAAAAAGTTATAATGATTTGAAATAAATAATTGCTTAAATAGTCATAACTATTTGAACTAGTTTGATACATAGATATATTGTCTAAATCACTTATTAATTTTTGAAATATTAATAGATTAGTATTACTTTAGTTCAAATAAACTTATATGAACAAAAATATTTGTTGTACGACAAAACAAAAAATAATAATGATTTTAAATATATAATTATTCAAATAGTATAATTTTTTGAACTGGTTTGGTAAACAAAATTATTTTTTAAATCTTTTACTTATTATTTTTTGAAATATTAATAAATTCATTTTATTTTATTTCAAATAAGCTAGTATGAATTGAGAAAATTGTTTTATGACAAGACAAAAGGTTATAACGATTTGAAATAGATAATTGTTCATATAGTCTTAACTATTTGAATTGGTTCGACAAACAAATTTATTTTCTAAATCCCTTAGATATTAATTTTTGGAATATTATTATATTAGTATTGTTTTATTTTGAATAAGCTTGTATGAACAAAAATAATTATTTTATGACATAACAAAAGGTTATAATGATTTGACATATAGAATTGTTCAAATAGTCATAACTATTTTAATATAATAGTATTAAATTATTTACCATAATTTATGTTAATTATTATTATGTTATTATAAACAATTTAATTAAACATTAAAATAGTATTCAAATGGTAAGACTATCAGAATATTATTATAATGTACATTATAATAAATAAAATTTTAATTATAAAACAATTATATAATAATAATACTATTTTATATTTAAGTTATTATTCAAAAAACTATTATAAATTTTAATACAATTATAATATAATTATAAATTAATTTATAAATTAAGAAAATTAAAATATAATGTTATAACTATAACATACATTATAATATATTATAATTTTATTAGGCCATAATATTTGATCTATTTGGTTATAACCTATACTTTATTAATAAGTAATATTTTTATATATAATAAATTAATAAAGTATAATAATATTTCAATTATAATACAAATTTAAAATATGTAAGTTATAAATATATTAATAAATTATTTACTAATAATTATTAATGTTATAATATTCTATTATAATATAATTAATTAAATTCTATAAATATATAGACTAATATATTATAAAGTTAGAATTTAATAATTTAATAAATTATATTGTATTATTATAATATTATATAATAAATTAAACATTATATTATTTAAATAAATATAATAATTATAAGTTAATATATTAATATTATTTTTATTTTTATATTCATAATATAAAATAATTATTTTTGTTAATATAAGCTTTTTCAAAATAAAATAATATTGTTCGAAATAAAATAATATTCATTTTATTATTATATTAATAAATCATAAATATATTATTTGGAATAAAATTAGTATTATTAAACTAATTTAACCATTTATGAATATTAGATTAATTATATTAAGTTAATTATTCATACTACAATAATTAGTTTTTGAATAATAATAATATATAACTATTAAATAATAATTAATAATTTATTAAATTTAATACTATAATTAATAATATATTATTTATTAATTTAACATAAATTAAAATTTTTTAATTTAATTGTAATTATAAATATAATTATATGAATAATTATATTTTTAACAATGATAACAATATATTTTAATTGTTATCAGATAAATTTATAATAATATTATTAAATATTAAAATATTAGTCATATTTAATATTAATTAAATATTATTATAATATATAATTAATTAATATTTTAATTATTGACTAATATTATAGGATAAATATTACAAATATTTATTAACATTATTATTTTAATGTTAATATTATTTAACAAACCATAATATTAGTCATAATGATAAACAATTGTTTATCATTAATATAATATCTATTGAAATATATTATTATTTATATATAGATTTTTAACTTATAATAATATTATTATAAATTTATTTTAAAACAATTATAATAAATATTATTATAATTTAAAATTATTTAAATAATAAAATAATTATATTAATAAGCAGTTGTTATATATTTATATTATTAATTATAAGTATATCATTAAATTATGAAGTTAAATATTAATTATTAAGTAAATATGATTTGTCATATAAATAATATTTATATAATATATTAAAGTTAAAGTATATGTATACATAATTTATCAATAATATGAAACAATATTATATTAATAAATATATATTAATTGTATTTAATTAATATAAATTTTTTATGACAAAACAATTAATTTAATTATATTTATTTAATTATTCAACACACTTTAATTTATTTATTAAATTAATAATATAATTAACTAAGGTGTATAATAAATTTAAAAATTAATTATTAATATAACAATTTTAATTATCTAATAATATTATTATTAATATAATTATATTATAATTATAAGTAATAAATATAAGTAATTAAGAATTATATTATTACCAATTTATAATTAAAGTTTATATTATATTTAAGTTTACTATAATAATTATAAGTAATTCTATTATGATGAACCCATTTAATCTAAATTGCTTATTCGAAATAATAATCAATTTATATTATTAAAATAATTAATAAATT
>NW_019168151.1:0-29208 GCF_002303985.1 Durio zibethinus
TGATCAAATCAAAGATGTCCAATTCCTTCATTCGTTCAAAAATCATTGATGACATTGAAACTTTCGTAGTTTGTTGAATTCTATGCATATAAATCTATTATTTGAGCCCGCTTAGCTCAGAGGTTAAATGCGATGATCATTGGTTCGATTCTAATAGATGGCTTTCTATATTTGTTTGCTTTTTTATTTTTTTACATAATTGATAATATATATTTTTTTGAAATCAAAGAAAATTGAAAATGCTTTTTCGCCTCGCGGATCTTCCTATTATAAGGAAGCCTATAGAAGTGAGAATGAGAAGGGGGAAGGGAAATCCTATAGGTTGGATTGCTTGTGTGTCCATGGGACAAATCCCATTTGAAATGGATGGTGTGAATTTGTTAAATGCTCTGAGGCAATTGCTAACATTCTAAGGATGTAATTTTTGAATAATTAGTTGATTGAAATAAAATAAAAATAAAAATAAATAAAAGTAATTTATGTTTGATAATATAAATAGTTTTAAGTATAATGTGTATTTAATGTGTTTGAAAAAAAAAGAGAGAAGTTTTAAAATTAGAATAATAATAATGAAGTTAATTTGTTTTGATAAATTTAATTTAATTTAATTTAAATTTATTTGATCATCTATTAATAATTTTAAAATCCACATATTATATGTATATGCATACATAATTTAAAAGGTAGAGCTAATAGATTATATTTTAATAAGTTGGAAAGTGTATATATTTTTAATAAATGTAATTCAAGAGTTAAATATTTATAAAGGAAAAAAGAGTTAAAATTATTTTATTTATTAATAATGGGAATCAACGTTGTATTATTTTTATATGAAATTTAATTAAGAGTAATTTAAGATAAATAATAAAAAAAACATAATCAATTTATTTTTGAATTAAAAATGCATCAAATAAAATAAAATTCATTTCTTGTATTACACAAGATAATTTTTTAAGATTATACACTTGTAAATAATATAAGTCATTCATATCGAATATTTTATTTTTTTCAAAAACTTTAATTTTTATATATTTGTATAAATAATTAATTATGCCAATTAACAAAGTTTTCAAGAAATAATTATTGCCATGCCACTATAGTATGGTAAAACTAATTTGTCTTGGTTCAAACTTTTTATTTTAGATAAATTTTGGCTTACTTTAATAAAAAAAAAAAAAAGTAGTTGCTTTTTTTTAAATATATTTAGTGCCATTCCCATATCATAGAATTATATACTTAGTCTATATTTAATACACAGATTTTATATTTTATCTGTAAATGATAAGAGGAGATCATTTCATTAATAAGCAAATATCTATTTTTAAAATAAATATATAAAATTTAATATTTTAATAAAATTACATATTAATGAAGAGATATCATCTGATTTATTTCTTTAATGAGATTATATAATTCATTCATAGTATATAAAATTTATACATTATAATCGAATAAAATATAAACCCTTAAATAATTATAGAAAAAAATCTCAATCATTCAAAACTTTTCATGCATATTGTGAATAAATTAGTAATTAATTTAATAATATTGCTCCTATTAACCTTAATTTTTAAAAAATTAGTCATCTAAATTGACCAAGTGGACGGTGGAGATGCGGTAAAGCAGCGTAATCGTGGAAACCGCGATGCAGAGGACACAAATTAAGGCAAAGACAGACGGGTGGTCCTAGGGGGTTTATTTCAGTCTCTTTTTAGTTTTTTCGTGTGAGAGTTAAAAAACGAGAAAGGAGATTTGTATTCGACAGTCTCTTTGAGTTTTAGGGTTTCTATCTTTCATTTGCTCTCCAAATTTCAGGTATTTTTTTTCTGTGAAACCTGTTTGGTTGCAGTGTTTTTGTCTCGTGTTTTTCCTTCGTTGGACTTTTTTTTACTGGTTTTTTGATGTATTTTTGAAAGGTCCTTTGTTTTTGATGTATTTTTGATGGTTTTTTACTTGCTTTTGGACTTTGCAATGCTGCTTCAATGGGTGGCTTTTTTCAAGGATTTTCTTCTTTTTTGAGTATGATCTGATCTTCGTTGCCATTTTTTTTGTTTCTAGTTTTTCAATAAACACTTCAAGTTTGCAACTTTTTTGCTGTTTTTTTTTTCTATTTTTAAAGACTGTAGTTTTTCGTCAGTGTAGAGCATATTTCTATTTTGAAAGATGTATACCTTTCGTACCTTTGTTATTTTATTTTATTATTCAGTTCTTTTATAGTAAAAAAGGTTTCTTTTTTGTCATCTTGTAATCAAGCCATTTAGAAAGTTGTTACATTTTTGCTTCAGTTGGGATTTTTAACTCCGTTTACAAGTTTCCTGTCGCTTCATGTACTCTTTCTCTGCAGTTGTAGTCTTTTACTGTCCTCTTGATGTGCTAAAGGTATTTACGTTTCGGTATTCTTTCGTTCTATCCCTTAATGATGCAATATATTTGGTTAAAGTTTTGACTTTTATGCTAAAAACAGCACCTTTTTGCCTCTTCATGTTAACCATTTTAGTGCACAGCAGCATTAGTGCCTCTGGGTTCAAGCTCATATTCTTAAAGGTTCCCTTTTTTTTTTTTTTGGGTACTCTAAGGGTTTTCTTTTTCTTTTTTTTTTTTTTTTCCTTTGTGCTTATTTCTCTATTTTTTTTCTTGTGTAAGTTCCAGCATTCATCGACATACGCTTTATTTATTTATTTTTTGCTACAGATCCTCTGATTTTTAGGTAATATTTGTATCCTTTGTAAACACGTCTTTCATTTGCATCCATGTGGTTTCTTAAGCATTTTGTTAGGAAAAGAAAAATCTCATTTTTAAATATTATATAGTTTTGGTGCCTTGACTTTGTTTCTTTTTTGGCGTATGAGCATATTGACTTTGTTTCCCTTTGTGGCGTATGAGTATATTGCCAGAAAAAAAAATTGTATAGATGGATGAGTTTCAAGATTGTGATATGCAAGGTTAATTGCTTTTAGTCTTTTCGTTTTTGTTGAAAATAAATAATTTATCAAGTTAAAAGTATGAATTACTTTTTTCTGCACGAAATGGTTATAGCTAATCTTTTTCTGCGTGAAATGATACTATTACGTACCTACTTTTTAGGGAATTTGTGTTGTAGCTAATAGTATTTTTATTTTCTTTCACGTAAGAAAAATTTTCTTGGTTGGGATATGGACTCGTCTGAGAAAGAGGGAAGTGGGGCAACGGGCTCTCTTCCCCCTCCCCCGCCTCTGCCCCCAATGTGGTACCAATCAAAGCAGAATCTGAGCCTGCAAAGGAGGTTTCACGTGTCCCAATGGCCGGGAAAGGTCTTGGATCCCATATAATAGTTTGTCGTTTTTGCTTGATTCTGTATTTCTATTTCTTAAAGGTGTTTGTTTCTAATCTTACTTTGGATTGCACTTGCTCCTATTTGGTATGCGCATTTGGCAGCTTCGCAGTTGGGGACTTTCCTGAAGTTTGATGAGGCTCCTGAGACATCCTCAAGCCGTAGTGGGGCGACTGCTCCTGAGACATCCTCAAGCCGTGGTGGGGTGACTGCTCCTGGAGCCACACCTGTTCGGCAGCTGCCGTGGTTGAACAGGACTGTCCGCCGATTCTATGTTCTTCTGCTGAGACTTCGGACCATGCTTTCTATAGGCTTTTGGTTTTACCACCAACTGATCTGAAACTCTTTTAAGTATATTTAAACTTTAGAGGTAGGGCTATCCCAGACTTGTTCTGATGATGATGTGTGTTCTCTGAATCATCATCCATTTTGGTTATAAACTTTTTGGATGCTTGGCCCCACCGTATCTAAAGATATGCAATGCTTGACTGGGTAATTCACAGTGGCTTTTTTCCTGTTTGGTTTAGAGAAGTGGTTATACTACTGCCCTTTACTCTGTTTCTCTTATTTACCGTTAGGCTTGGGTATCAGTTAACCAGTTAGATGTGGCTTTCTGAGTAACTACTTTTGTTGGTTTCTGATGCTTAGAAAACTATACATTTCGTTATTACTTCCCCTATTAATAATGTAATGCTTTTCCAAGTCGCTGGTAAATCAAAATTGGAATTGGCCCAATTAACCGAATTAGAAGCCTTTGCGCAATTTGCTTCTGATCTCGATAAAGCTACTCAGAATCGATTGGCAAGAGGTCAACGATTACGTGAGTTGCGAGAATGAGTTATATTTCTAGCTTATTTAACTTTTCAGGAAAGAGTTTGTTCGTTTTGGGTATATATACTACTGCCCTTTACTCTGTTCTCTTGTTTACTGTTAGGCTTGGTTATCAGTTACTTAACCAGTTAGATGTGGCTTCTGAGTAACTACTTTTGTTGGTTTCTGATGCTTAGAAAACTATACCATTTCGTTATTACTTCTCTATTATATAATGTAATGCTTTTCTGTGGCAAGAATGAGTTATATTTCTAGCTTATTTAACTTTTCCGGAAATAGTTTGTTGGTTTTGGTAGGAAAAAAAATAGCATACAAAAATTTATCGACAATACTCCCTCTTAAAAACGAATCTCTACTGTTTCACGTAGCAAAGAAAAAAGAAACACCAATATTTCAAAGGAGTCTCCATTTCAAAACGATGGCAACCATAACAAGCAGGATCAACTTTCCAGAATTGTCTGTTGCTCATTTAGGAACATAGATTATTTAAATTTATGTTGTTAAACTTGTTTAAATTTTAGAACTAGGCTGCCTTTCATGGTTTGTCAAAAAAAATGGTGATTTTGGATATTTTTAGTATTTTCAATGCTTAGAGAGAGTATACTTTTAAATTTGTTCAGTTTTGACTTATTTAAGTGTGTAGATAGTTTAAAATTTTCATGTCAAATTTATCTCACGGGTAGAATTATGTTGTCTTACTTGATTTGTTATTAACTTGGATGAATTTATCGCTTTTTGGAACTTTTAATGACTATCAAGGGTAAATTCTCAAGCATTTGTAGTTGTTTCTTATTTATGCACATTGATAGCTTAGGTTTATGATATTAATTTTGCTTAAATATTATAACAATTCTCACTCGTTTCGCTTGTCGAAAATTTTTGTGATTTGAGTCCTTTTAAGCATTCTTTATGCCTTAAAAATTTTAAACCAAGTTCTTTGCTCTCTCTCTCTTTTAAGTATGTAGACAACTTAAACTTGATATATTAAACTTACTCAAATGTTAAATAAGGTTATGAGTTTCTATTTTATCACTATCATTCTTAAAATTTTTAGTTATTAGAGTCGATTATTGGTTGAATTACAAGAAGAATTTTTATTGGTTGAGTTTGGTAAAGTGAGATTTTGTATATATTACATATTTTTAAAGCATTAATATTTCTACTCCCTATTGACACCCAATTTTATCCGAGATGAATGAATTTCGATTGATTTTTCAGCCTAGTTGCACATTTTAATTTAAACTTATTTTAACATTTTAATCAAAATTTCATATTGGGCTTTGGTGGGCTTTATCTTAGGATTATTTTTCCTTAGGGATTTGTTTTATTTGGGCTTGAAACCAATTTTGAATTATAGTTAAAGGATTTTCTCCCTCTTTTTTTCATAGTAAAAAGGCATGAGCAAATAAACACAAAAAGAAAATATTAGCAAACATATTTATGAAACATTTCTCGCCCTTTTTGTTTAACTTTTTTATACTAAATGTTAAAACTGCTATACCAATTGCTATAAACATACAAAAAAAAATATTTATAAACTTTCCTATTTCTTATTATTGTAAAAGAAAGAAAGATCAATTCGATGCATAGGATAAAATGCTTGATACCAATAACATCACGAGTATTTTGAACTAATTTTTTGTGTAACGTTATTGTGTGGTAGCAGCATGAGTTTTATGCAAGTGTTTTATTGTGATAGAAGCATGAGTTTTACCCATGTGTCATCGAAATCACATCACGGTTATATCCATAACTATGTGGTCTTCATATTATTTTCCTTTTCATTTTAATTTTCCTTTTATCGAAATTACCCTTTTTTACCCAACCCAGTTTCCTCGTCATTTAACACACCCTGCGATTTAAAGAGGACAAATCCGTAATTTTGAGATTTCAAATAATTTACAACCGTCAAATTGGAAAGTAATAAGAATTAATATTCTTTCTAAAAAATCGAATTTCCGTAATTGAGGTAGTGACATAACTGTTCTGGCACCCAAATGCCTGGGTAATTAAAAAGTAGAGTAATGATCCGATGCAATCTCACCTTCCATCATGATCAAATCAAAGCTGTCCAATTCCTTCATTCGTTCAAAAATCATCGATGACATTGAAACTTCCGTAGTTTGTTGAATTCTATGCATATAAATCTATTATTTGAGCCCGCTTAGCTCAGAGGTTAAATGCGATGATCATTGGTTCGATTCTAATAGATGGCTTTCTATATTTGTTTTCTTTTTTATTTTTTTACATAATTGATAATATATATATTTTTTTGAAATCAAAGAAAATTGAAAATGCTTTTTCGCCTCGCGGATCTTCCTATTATAAGGAAGCCTATAGAAGTAAGAACGGGAAAGGGGAAGGGAAAATCCTATAGGTTGGATTGCTTGTGTGTCCATGGGACAAATCCATTTGAAATGGATGGTGTGAATTTGTTAAATGCTCTGAGGCAATTGCTAACATTCTAAGGATGTAATTTTTTGAATAATTAGTTGATTGAAATAAAATAAAAAAATAAAATAAAAAGTAATTTATGTTTGATAATATAAATAGTTTTAAGTATAATGTGTATTTAATGTGTTTGAAAAAAAAAAAGAGAGAAGTTTTAAAATTAAGAATAATAATAATGAAGTTAATTTGTTTTGATAAATTTAATTTAATTTAATTTAAAATTTATTTGATCATCTATTAATATTTTAAAATCCACATATTATATGTATATGCATACATAATTTAAAAGGTAGAGCTAATAGATTATATTTTATAAGTTGGAAAGTGTATATATTTTTAATAAATGTAATTCAAGAGTTAAATATTTATAAAGGAAAAAAGAGTTAAAATTATTTTATTTATTAATAATGGGAATCAACGTTGTATTATTTTTATATGAAATTTAATTAAGAGTAATTTAAGATAAATAATAAAAAAAAAACATAATCAATTTATTTTTGAATTAAAAATGCATCAAATAAAATAAAATTCATTTCTTGTATTACACAAGATAATTTTTTAAGATTATACACTTGTAAATAATATAAGCCATTCATATTGAATATTTTATTTTTTTCAAAAACTTTAATTTTTATATATTTGTATAAATAATTAATTATGCCAATTAACAAAGTTTTCAAGAAATAATTATTGCCATGCCACTATAGTATGGTAAAACTAATTTGTCTTGGTTCAAACTTTTTATTTTAGATAAATTTTGGCTTACTTTAATAAAAAAAAAAAAAGTAGTTGCTTTTTTTTTAAATATATTTAGTGCCATTCCCATATCATAGAATTATATACTTAGTCTATATTTAATACACAGATTTTATATTTTATCTGTAAATGATAAGAGGAGATCATTTCATTAATAAGCAAATATCTATTTTTAAAATAAATATATAAAATTTAATATTTTAATAAAATTACATATTAATGAAGAGATATCATCTGATTTATTTCTTTAATGAGATTATATAATTCATTCATAGTATATAAAATTTATACATTATAATCGAATAAAATATAAACCCTTAAATAATTATAGAAAAAAATCTCAATCATTCAAAAACTTTTCATGCATATTGTGAATAAATTAGTAATTAATTTAATAATATTGCTCCTATTAACCTTAATTTTTAAAAAATTAGTCATCTAAATTGACCAAGTGGACGGTGGAGATGCGGTAAAGCAGCGTAATCGTGGAAACCGCGATGCAGAGGACACAAATTAAGGCAAAGACAGACGGGTGGTCCTAGGGGGTTTATTTCAGTCTCTTTTTAGTTTTTTCGTGTGAGAGTTAAAAAACGAGAAAGGAGATTTGTATTCGACAGTCTCTTTGAGTTTTAGGGTTTCTATCTTTCATTTGCTCTCCAAATTTCAGGTATTTTTTTTCTGTGAAACCTGTTTGGTTGCAGTGTTTTTGTCTCGTGTTTTTCTTCGTTGGACTTTTTTTTACTGGTTTTTTGATGTATTTTTGAAAGGTCCTTTGTTTTTGATGTATTTTTGATGGTTTTTTACTTGCTTTTGGACTTTGCAATGCTGCTTCAATGGGTGGCTTTTTTCAAGGATTTTCTTCTTTTTTGAGTATGATCTGATCTTCGTTGCCATTTTTTTGTTTCTAGTTTTTCAATAAACACTTCAAGTTTGCAACTTTTTTGCTGTTTTTTTTTTTTCTATTTTTAAAGACTGTAGTTTTTCGTCAGTGTAGAGCATATTTCTATTTTGAAAGATGTATACCTTTCGTAACCTTTGTTATTTTATTTTATTATTCAGTTCTTTTATAGTAAAAAAGGTTTCTTTTTTGTCATCTTGTAATCAAGCCATTTAGAAAGTTGTTACATTTTTGCTTCAGTTGGGATTTTTAACTCCGTTTACAAGTTTCCTGTCGCTTCATGTACTCTTTCTCTGCAGTTGTAGTCTTTTACTGTCTCTTGATGTGCTAAAGGTATTTACGTTTCGGTATTCTTTCGTTCTATCCCTTAATGATGCAATATATTTGGTTAAAGTTTTGACTTTTATGCTAAAAACAGCACCTTTTTGCCTCTTCATGTTAACCATTTTAGTGCACAGCAGCATTAGTGCCTCTGGGTTCAAGCTCATATTCTTAAAGGTTCCCTTTTTTTTTTTTTTGGGTACTCTAAGGGTTTCTTTTTCTTTTTTTTTTTTTTTTCCTTTGTGCTTATTTCTCTATTTTTTTTCTTGTGTAAGTTCCAGCATTCATCGACATACGCTTTATTTATTTATTTTTTTGCTACAGATCCTCTGATTTTTAGGTAATATTTGTATCCTTTGTAAACACGTCTTTCATTTGCATCCATGTGGTTTCTTAAGCATTTTGTTAGGAAAAGAAAAAATCTCATTTTTAAATATTATATAGTTTTGGTGCCTTGACTTTGTTTCTTTTTTGGCGTATGAGCATATTGACTTTGTTTCCCTTTGTGGCGTATGAGTATATTGCCAGAAAAAAAAATTGTATAGATGGATGAGTTTCAAGATTGTGATATGCCAAGGTTAATTGCTTTTAGTCTTTTCGTTTTTGTTGAAAATAAATAATTTATCAAGTTAAAAGTATGAATTACTTTTTTTCTGCACGAAATGGTTATAGCTAATCTTTTTCTGCGTGAAATGATACTATTACGTACCTACTTTTTAGGGAATTTGTGTTGTAGCTAATAGTATTTTTATTTTCTTTCACGTAAGAAAAATTTTCTTGGTTGGGATATGGACTCGTCTGAGAAAGAGGGAAGTGGGGCAACGGGCTCTCTTCCCCCTCCCCCCGCCTCTGCCCCCCAATGTGGTACCAATCAAAGCAGAATCTGAGCCTGCAAAGGAGGTTTCACGTGTCCCAATGGCCGGGAAAGGTCTTGGATCCCATATAATAGTTTGTCGTTTTTTGCTTGATTCTGTATTTCTATTTCTTAAAGGTGTTTGTTTCTAATCTTACTTTGGATTGCACTTGCTCCTATTTGGTATGCGCATTTGGCAGCTTCGCAGTTGGGGACTTTCCTGAAGTTTGATGAGGCTCCTGAGACATCCTCAAGCCGTAGTGGGGCGACTGCTCCTGAGACATCCTCAAGCCGTGGTGGGGTGACTGCTCCTGGAGCCACACCTGTTCGGCAGCTGCCGTGGTTGAACAGGACTGTCGCCGATTCTATGTTCTTCTGCTGAGACCTTCGGACCATGCTTTCTATAGGCTTTTGGTTTTACCACCAACTGATCTGAAACTCTTTTTAAGTATATTTAAACTTTAGAGGTAGGGCTATCCCAGACTTGTTCTGATGATGATGTGCTGTTCTCTGAATCATCATCCACCATGTTTTCTATAGGCTTTTGGTTTTACCACCAACTGATCTGAAACTCTTTTTAAGTATATTTAAACTTTAGAGGTAGGGCTATCCCAGACTTGTTCTGATGATGATGTGCTGTTCTCTGAATCATCATCCATTTTGGTTATAAACTTTTTGGATGGTTGGCCCCCACCGTATCTAAAGATATGAATGCTTGACTAGGTAATTCACAGTGGCTTTTTCCTGTTTGGTTTAGAGAAGTGGTTATACTACTGCCCTTTACTCTGTTCTCTTATTTACCGTTAGGCTTGGGTATCAGTTAACCAGTTAGATGTGGCTTCCGAGTAACTACTTTTGTTGGTTTCTGATGCTTAGAAAACTATACCATTTCGTTATTACTTCCCTATTATATAACGTAATGCTTTTCCAAGTCGCTGGTAAATCAAAATTGGAATTGGCCCAATTAACCGAATTAGAAGCCTTTGCGCAATTTGCTTCTGATCTCGATAAAGCTACTCAGAATCGATTGGCAAGAGGTCAACGATTACGTGAGTTGCGAGAATGAGTTATATTTCTAGCTTATTTAACTTTTCAGGAAAGAGTTTGTTCGTTTTGGGTATATATACTACTGCCCTTTACTCTGTTCTCTTGTTTACTGTTAGGCTTGGTTATCAGTTACTTAACCAGTTAGATGTGGCTTCTGAGTAACTACTTTTGTTGGTTTCTGATGCTTAGAAAACTATACCATTTCGTTATTACTTCTCTATTATATAATGTAATGCTTTTCTGTGGCAAGAATGAGTTATATTTCTAGCTTATTTAACTTTTCAGGAAAGAGTTTGTTGGTTTTGGTAGGAAAAAAAGTAGCATACAAAAATATATAGACAATACTTCCTGTTAAAAACGAATCTCCACTGTTTCATGTAGCAAAGAAAAAAGAAACACCAATATTTCAAAGGAGTATCCATTTCAAAACGATGGCAAGCATAACAAGCAGGATCAACTTTCCAGAATTGTTTGTTGCTCTTTTAGGAACATAGATTGCTTAAATTTATGATGTTAAACTTGTTTAAATATTAGCACTAGGCTGCCTTTCATGCTTTGTCCAAAAAAAAAAAAAATGGTTATTTTAGATATTTTTAGTATTTTCAATGAGAGAGCAAACTTTTAAATTTGTTGAGCTTTTACTTATTTTAGTGTGTGGATAATTTAAATGTTTTATGTCAAATTTATACCATTGGTAGAACTATGTTGTCTTACTTGATTTGGTGTTAAATTTGGGTGAATTTATCGTTTTTTGGAACTTTTAATGATTATAAAAGGTAAATTCTCAATCATGTACAGTTATTCCTTATTTAAGCACATTGATAGCTTAGGTTTGCGATATTAATTTTGCTTAAATATTAAAACAATTCTCGTTTGCTTCGTTTGTCAAAATATTTTGTAATTTAAGTCTTTTTAAGCATTCTTTATGCCTTAAAAATTTTAAACCAAGTTCTTTGCTCTCTCAGTTTTAGGTATGTAGACAACTTAAACTTGATATATTAAACTTACTCAAATATTAAATAAGGATATGAGTTTTTTTTTTTTTTTTTCACTGTCATTCTTAAAATTATTAGTTATAAAAATCATTTATTGGTTGAATTGCAAGAAAAATTTTTATTGGTAGAGTTTGGTAAAGTGAAATTTTGCATTTTTTTTATTAAATATTTATGCTTTTTTTTTTGTCAAATTTGATTTATAAGTTGACTTTCTTTTCTACACTTTTTACGATATTAAATGATAAATTCTCAAGCATATCCAGTTATTACTCATTTTTAAACATGTGTTATTTCTGTATTTTTTCTATTAATTATCTCTATTTTTTTATGATAATTATTAATGCCATCTAAATAAGTTTAGATCTTTTATGATAACATAAAAATTTTATTACATTGAATCTCTGAATGCTTTAAATAATAAAAATTATCGAATTGACTTTGTTGTTAATATAGTTATAATGCATTTGATTGACTAAGACTCAAACCCTAAAGATAAAAATTGTTGAATTGATTTATTGTTAAAAGGATCAATGGGTTGTTGACATTGGTTATGAGCTTTGTCTAGACGATTGCTTTATAATTAACTTTGTGTTATAGTTTTAAGGTTCATTTTTTTTTAACAAGTATTTTGGGTACGAGAAAGGTGTCAAAAGACACTCCGATGTCTTGTAGTAAAGATTTTAGGTGTTGAAATATAGAATGAGGACATAAAAATTACTTAATTTATTAAGCAATTGACGAATGATTTAAATAATTCTATGATAACTTTTCTTCTTAAACATATTGAACCTAATTTATGTTTGCTATTCCATCAATCTTGACCTTAGCCTAAAAATTTTTTATATGCATATTGCATATATATCCTACAACTTATAGTATTATTATAGACAAAAATTACAAAGGGTCATATACATTAGCAATTCACCTAATTTATTTTAATTGGATTTGTTGAAACATCTCTTTCACAGTGCTACTAATAATCTATTTAAATCCTTTCACCAATTTTTAAACGTATATCACTTTATTTTACCGATTTTAAAGAAATGCAACATCTAATATTATAATTATAAGTCTAACTTTTATATTGCCAGTATTAGAAAAAAATGGTGAATTAAGAGTTGAAAATTATAAATATTTTGATTTTGATAATTGTATTTGATAAAGATAACTACAAGAAAATATTGTCTACCAAAACAAGAATTATGAAAATTAAATTACTACTACTATTAAAAAAAATTATTTTAGGATAAAACCATTTATGGATAGACAAAAAAGTTTCAACATTTTTTTGTGAAAAAAAAATTTAATTATTGAATTGAAAGTGGTTGATAAAATATTTAAAATCTAATATCATAAAAAATCTACTCTTATAAAAAGCTATATAATTACTCCGTATATCTAATTTTAGATATCTTAATCTATTCACACATGTCATGCATAATCAAATTATTGTTATATTCGTAAGTACATGATCTCCGCACTATTTTTTTTTTTTTATTTTCCATTTCCTTTTTATCCAAATTACCCTTCTCCACCCAACTCAATTTTTTTATCATTCAACACACCCCATTGTTTTAAACAGACAAAACCATGATTTTGAGATTTCAATTAAACTTAGAATCGTCAAATCAAAAATTAATAAAAATTAATATCGTTTTTGCAAAAACCGAATATCTATGATTAAAGTAGTGACATAATCATTTTTGCACTGCAAATGTGCATATTTTTTAACAATTAAAAAAAAGGGTATGATCTTATGCAATCACACATTCTATCACGATCAAATCAAAGCCGTCCAATGCTTTGATCTAAAGGTGTAATTTAAGACCCGTTCCCTTCATTACGTTCAAAATCATTGATGACACTAAAACTTTCATAGTCACCTGTTGCAAATCGAGGGCAATTGATGACATTTTAAATATGTAATTTTGAAATAATTAATTGAATGAAATAAAATTAAAAATAAACTTAAGAGTAATTTATGTTTAGTAATAAAAATAGTTTTATGTATAATGTGTTTTTAACGTATTCGACAAAAAAAAAAGGAGAGATTTTGAAATAAAATAACAATAATAATGAAATTAATTCGATTTGATTTGATTTGATAAATTAAATTTTAGTTTATATGATCATTTATTGATATTATTAAAATCCACATATTAAATGTACATGCATACATAACTTAAAAAGGTAGAGCCAATAAATTATATTTTAATATGTTGAAACGTGTATAATTTTTAGTAAATTTATTTTAAGAGTTGAATATTTATAATTGAAAAAAAAATACAAAATTATTTTATTTATTAACAACGGAAAAAAAGTTTTATTACTTTTAATATGAATTTTAATTGAAAGTAATTTAAAATAAATATTATAAAGAAAATATAATCAATTTATTTTTAAATTAAAAATACATCAAATAAAATAGAATTCATTTATTAGACGATACATTAAAAATTTTTAAAATTATGCACATATCGGATAATAGAAATCGTTCACATTGAATATTTTAATTTTTATAAAATATTTTAACTTTTATATCTTTATATAAATGTTAATTATGGAAATTAATAATTTTTTAATAAATAATTATTATGATGTGACTATAATACAGTAAAATTAATTTGTATTAGTTAAAATTTTTTATTTTTTATAAGTTTTATTTGGCTTTTTAAAATATATTTTGTATGATTTTTATATAATAAATTTATATAATGAGTTTATATTTAATGTTTTGATAGTACATAAATTTATACATCGTTACCATGTTTGATGAAGTTAATTTCTTAATAAATAAATAACAATTTCTAAAATAAATATAAAAATTTATATCTTTTAAAAAATTTAATTATTAATGAGACGAGATAATATGATTTAGGTCATCAATAAAATAATTTATAAAATCTATACAACACATCAAATATAAATCTTTGTATAATTATAAAAAAGTCTCAATCATTCACAAAATTTTCATACATATTATGAATAAATTAGTAATTAATTTAATAATATTGTTCTTATTAACCTGAAGTTTTAAAAAATTATTGTCATCTAATCTAAATTGACAAGTGGACGGTGGAGACGTGGTAAAGCAGCGTATCGTGTAAGCCGCGATGCAGAGGACATAAATTAAGGCAAGACAAAGACGGATGGTCCTTGGAGGTTTATTTCAGTCTGTTTATAGTTTTTTCGTGTGAGAGGAAAAAACAAGAAAGGAGATTTGTATTTGACAGTGCCTTTTGAGTTTTAGGGTTTCTATCTTTCATTTGCTCTCCAAATTTCAGGTATTTTTTTTTTCTGTGAAACCTGTTTGGTTTCAGTGTTTTTGTCTCGTGTTTTTCTTCTTTGGACTTTTTTTTACAGGGTTTTTGATGTATTTTTGAAAGGTCCTCTGTTTTTGAAAAATTTTAAGCGTTGTAGTTTGCAATGCTGCTTCAGTAGGTGGCTTTTTTCAAGGATTTTCTTCTTTTTTGAGTATCATCTGCGCTTCGTTCCATTTTTTGTTTCTACTTTTTCAATAAACACTTCAAGTTTGCAACTTTTTAGCTGTTTTTTTTTTTTTTTTTTTTTTTTCTATTTTAAGGACTGTAGTTTTTCGTCGGTGTAGAGCACATTTCTATTTTGAGAAGATGTATACCTTTCGTAACCTTTGTTATTTATTTTATTATTCAGTTCTTTTATAGTAAAAGGTTTCTTTTTTGTCATCTTGTAATCAAGCCATTTAGAAAGTTGTTACATTTTTGCTTCAGTTGGGATTTTTAACTCCGTTTAAAAGTTTTTTGTCGCTTCATTTACTCTTTCTCTGCAGTTATAGTCTTTTACTGTCTCTTGATGTGCTAAAGGTAATTTACGTTTTGGTATTTTTCGTTCTATCCCTTAAATGATGCCAATATATTTGGTTAAAGTTTTGACTTTTATGCTAAAAACAGCACCTTTTTGCCTCTTCATGTTAACCGTTTTAAGTGCATAGCAGCATTAGTGCCTCTGGTTCAGCTCATATTCTTAAAGGTTCCCTTTTTTTTTTTTGTACTCTAAGGGGTTTCTTTTTCTTTTTCTTTTTTTTTTTTCCTTTGTGCTTATCTCTCTATTTTTTTTCTTGTGTAAGTTCCAGCATTCATCAACATACGCTTTTTTTTTTTTTTTTTTGCTATAGATCCTCTGATGTTTAGGTAATATTTGTATCCTTTGTAAACACGTCTTTAATATGCATGCATGTGGTTTCTTAAGCATTTTGTTAGGAAAAAAAAAATCTCATTTTTAAATATTATATAGTTTTGGTGCCTTGGCTTTGTTTCTTTTTTGGCGTACGAGCATGTTGACTTTGTTTTCCTTAGTGGCGTACGAGTATATTGCTAGAAAAAAAAAATCACGTTTTGAGTATATTGTTAGAAAAATTTTATTTTGTTGTTTACTTTGCCAAGAGAATACATCATGCAAAAATATAACACGAACACAAAACGAATAAAAGGGATACGAAATAGGATACTAATAAAAACATGAAAGAAATATAATTTATAATTTTAATAATAATTATATATATATATGTATTTAACAAAATTAAAAATATATATTTTATATTTTATCATCTATATTAATTGTGGCACGTAATTTTCGTATAAAATATAATATTAATACATTTAAATTTAAATGACACAAATACAAAAATCCACAATCTAAATTTTAAATCATTATTTATTCACTAAATTCCCTTAATCTCTATGTCTATATTTCTCAAAAGGAAATGGATATATTTTTGTTGATTTCTCTTAGGATATTTCAAATAACAAAAAAAAAAAAAAAAACAATCCTATAAAATAAACCATATAAACAGACACTATATAGTTTAAGAGAACTAGATACTAAGTTGTATAGATTGACGAGTTTTAAGATTGTGATATGTCAAGGGTAATTGCTACTAATTTTTTCTTTTTGTTGAAAATAACTAATTTATCAACTTAAAAGTGGGAATTACTTTTTCTGCATGAAATGGTTATAGTTAATCTTTTTCTGCATGAAATGATACTGTTACGTACCTACTTTTTGTGGAATTTCTGTTGTAGCTAATCTTAAATGCTTACTAGTATTTTTATTTTCTTTCACGTAAGAAAAATTTTCTTGGTTAGGAAATGGACTCGTCTGAGAAAGAGGGAAGCGGGGCAACGGGCTCTCTTCCTCCTCCCCCGCCTCTGCCTCCCAATGTGGCACCAATCAAAGCAGAATGTGAACCTGCAAAGAAGGTTTTACGTGTCCCAATGGCCAGGAAAGGTCTTGGATCTAAAGGGCAGAAGATATCTATTCTCACAAATCACTTCAAAGTGAATGTTGGAACTGTTGATGGGCATTTCTTCCACTACAGTGTATGTAATTGCTTACTTCGCTCTGCTTATCTTTTTTTCTCATTGGTAAATAGA
Organism: Durio zibethinus; assembly: GCF_002303985.1. The sequence goes on from NW_019168151.1 coordinate 16,874, forward strand.
AATTATTGATGCAAGTTTCTTCTTCTTTTGCAATTTGGTTCAACAGGTTTCTCTTTCTTATGAAGATGGTCGCCCAGTGGTTGGGAAGGGTGTTGGAAGAAAGGTGATGGATAAGTTGCATGAGACCTACAGCAGTGAGTTGGCTGGAAAGGACTTTGCGTATGATGGGGAGAAGAGTTTATTTACTGTTGGTCCTCTCCCAAGTACCAAGCTTGAGTTTCCTGTTGTGCTTGAGGATGTTACATCCGACAGGTTGACGTGCACTTTAGATTGATTTGCAGTATTTACACTGCTCCCATTCATTGTTTCTAATTTTTTAAGTATGTATGGAAACAATAGGAGTGCAAGCCCTGATGGCAATGAAAGCCAAAAAGAGCGTGAAAGGAAGATATTAGGACGTATGCACCCGCCAAAGACATTTAACGTGGAGATTAGCTTTGCCGCAAAGATTCCCATGCAAGCCATTCAAAATGCTCTGCGTGGACAGGAATCAGGAAACTCACAAGAAGCCCTGAGGGTGCTGGATATCATTTTACGGCAGCATGCTGCAAAACGGTGAGTTAAAATATGTGCCTGAGTATTCTTTTCTCCACTTTTAGGTTTTGATCCCGGATATTATATTTATTCTGACATTACGTTCACTTACGTAGGGGATGCCTACTTGTTCGCCAGTCTTTTTTCCAAGATGATGAAAATAATTATACAAACATTGGCCGTGGTGTCCTAGGTTGCAGGGGATTCCATTCAAGTTTCAGAGCTACTCAAGGAGGCCTTTCCCTGAATATTGGTTGGAACCTCATCTCTCAGCACTTACGCATTTGTGTGCTTTGTATTGTTTGTATAATTACTATTTCTCTTTGTGTTTCAGACGTATCAACTACAGTGATATTTCAACCTGGTCCAGTATTGGATTTTTTACTTGAGAATCAGAATATGAGAGATCCTCAGTACCTGGACTGGAGCAAGGTTATCAATAACTACATTTTTTTGCCAAGCGAATTTGAGTTCTTTGCATCAATTATTAATTACTAAACCGCAATTGCTTGAAACCCTGAATAGGCTAAACGAGTGCTTAAAAATCTGAGGGTAGAAGTCAGACCATCCAATCTGGAGTACAAGATTACCGGATTGAGTGACCTTTGCTGCAAAGATCAGATGTATGATTTCCCGGTCTCACAATAGTGCTTTTTCTTTGATTGGTGCTAAATTGGCTACTATTTAACTTTGAGCTTTTCCTACTTGCCTGTTGTGTAATACTTCAGTTTAAAGTTATTGTTTCTTATTTGTTGTGTGCTGTGTCCATGATGCAGGTTCTCATGGAAGCAGAAAAGTACGAAGAATGAGAATGGTGAAGCTGAGACCGTGGAGATTACTGTTTATGAATATTTTGTCACCCATCGCAAGATACAGTTGGCTTATTCTGCAGATTTGCCATGCATTAATGTTGGCAAGCCAAAGCGGCCAACATATATTCCTTTGGAGGTGAATGAGTGCATTGTGGCTTTGTTTTGTTACATGATATATGCTTAGCAACTAATTCTTGTCTATGATTTGTTGTGCACCTGTTGCAATGCCATAGCTGTGCACTTTGGTGTCGTTGCAACGCTACACAAAAGCGCTATCCACTTTCCAAAGAGCTTCGCTGGTCGAAAAATCAAGGCAGAAGCCTCAAGAAAGAATGAGGCTCTTGTCTATTGTAGGTCTATTATAAACTTCTGACTCTCAGCATTTCACTTGTTCTATAACTTATGAGTGTTGCATATTTTTGCGCAGGCTTTACATAACAGTAATTACGGTGCTGAACCAGTGCTGCGTTCATGTGGTGTTTCTATCAGCTCTAATTTCACCCGAGTGGAAGGCCGTATTCTGCCTCCTCCGGGGGTAGGTTAATGATGAATTTTGTTTCTTTCTTTGATATATGGAACGTGTATGTTGGTTGTTGAGGGTTAATTTAATGATCCTTCTTTTCGATGTACATGCTAATTGAGTTATCTTTTGATGACAGATAATAACGGGCGATGGTAAAGCTTTCGCGCCTAAGAATGGGCGATGGAATTTCAACAATAAGGTCTATAGCTTCTTTGCTTTTGCAGCCTTCTATCTTATATATGTTTCATCTCTTGTTTCTCAACAGTTCAGTTATGCTTTCATAGAGATTTGTGGAGCCAACTAGGATTGAAAGTTGGGGTGTTGTTAACTTCTGGCCACGTTGTGATGTAAGTCGACTTGTGTTGGATCTGATGAGATGCGGAGAAATGAAAGGAATGGTAAGTTTGTTGTCTAATTTTTGTTTTGGTTGTATTGGTATTGTCAATCAGCACATACAAAGTTATAGAATTCAACTTGTTGGCTTAAGTTCTTTTCCATGTCTCTTTTTCAGCATGTAGATAGACCATTTGGTGTGTACACAGAGAAGAATGAGAACGGACGTCTCTCTCCTGTGGGTAGAGTGGATAAGATGTTTGATGAGATGAAATCTGAAAGTAATGTCTCTCCACGGTTCCTTCTTTGTGTGCTGCCTAACAGGAAAAATTCTGATCTTTATGGTGTGCACAAACTCATCTGTTCATACGTTGTCTATGCGTGTTTTCCTGGAAGTCTTTTGCTTACGTAGTAAGTTCAACGAATTTTCTAAGGTCCATGGAAGCGAAAGAATCTTGCCGACTCTGGCATAGTCACTCAGTGTATGGCTCCAACTAAGTTCACTGATCAGTACCTTACGAATCTGCTTCTCAAGATTAATGCAAAGGTCTGCTTCTGTCCAACGATTTCTTTTTTCTTTTTTTTTTAACTTAAGCCATTCCTCTGGTTGCAGTTCTAATCTTCTGTAGTTAAACCATTAAGGTTATTGTTCTATTTATAATTAAACCTGCTAATATCATAATCTGCTCGCAGCTTGGAGGACTGAATTCAATGTTAACAATCCAACAACCACGTCCATTCCCTGTTGTTTCAAGGGTTCCAACTCCAAGTTCTATGATCCCTGTTGTTTCAAGGGTTCCAACCATGATCCTTGGTATGGATGTGTCACATGGCTCTCCTGGGCAGTCTGATGTCCCGTCAATAGCTGCGGTAGGGATGATCTTATTCCTTATCATTGGGTTTCTTGAGTTTCCATAAATTGCAAGCAGTTATAGAGATGTGATTTGGCAGTCTGTCTATACTTCAAAATTTGTGAGATTTTTTAACTGTATTTAATTGTAGGTGGTTAACTCCAGGCAGTGGCCCTCCATTTACCGCTATAGGGCATCTGTCCGGACACAGTCACCCCGGGTTGAAATGATAGATTCACTATTCAAACGAGTGTCTGACCGGGTGGATGGAGGTGTTATGAGGTACGTTTCAATCTTAAAGTTATTTGACTAAAGAGGGGACAAGTATTGGCCAATAAAAGGGACAAGTTATTTGTTGAAAATTTATTTTTTATATCCTCATTATTGTTTCTCTCTTCTTGCTTGGGGCGTCAATGGCGGTGGGTTGTAATAAGAAAGTTGTGTAATATGTTATTCTGCTGGTAATCATTTATGTCTGTAGTATTTTAATTTTTGGGAATATAATGTTTCGAGTTTGTGTACCTAATGTATTTTCTTTGACATCAGGGAGGCTGTCTTTGACTTTTTTAGAAGCTCACGACAGAAGCCTCTTCAAATCATCATATTCAGGTTTCTTATTTTACATTTTGCTGTTTCTCACGTTCATTCTATATAACAAAAATATTCTAAATCATACATTTTTAGGGAACTCAGGGATGCAAAATTTGGTTTTCCTGCTTCTTAATTGCCACAGCTTCATCTCTGCTTTGCAAACTCTATTTGTATTGATTTCTAACTTCTAACTAATGGGTGTATTTATTCTTTTAAATCATCTGTTTTACATGTGAAATGCTGTCTTGATATTCAAGTATATTTGATCTGCTCAGTCTCTTCATGCTGCTTACGGAATGTACAAGTTGTCCTTTGAACTTTTAATCAACCTAGCATGTTCCTTTCTGCCTGCTGTCTAAAATGCTTCAGAACATTCTCATTTTTTAGCCTCTTCCATTATTCTCATTTTCTGCTCTGGCTATATGACTTAAAATGTTGTGAATCCCCCCCCCCCCCACCCCCCAAAAGCCCTAACTAACATTTACATTTCTGTTTTGTATAGTTGGGTTCTATGAATGTAATTAATACCTGCTATGCAAAACTTTTTTTTTATGTTACAATGCTGTGAATTTTTATCATGCTATTGCAGGTTTTATGGTACTTGGTTAATCTTTACGTCATTTATGTCCTTTTTTGACAATTTTCTTTTTCAAATTTTGTTTTATCTTCTTATGAACCATCATATCTCTTTACATACTTCTTGTAAGCTAGTTTGTGGTTATTGTGCTGATGTTTCTTTTACCTTTTATTGAGATGCTTATGCATGCTTACTTGCTCATTATTCTTGGTTCAACTCAGGGACGGGGTCAGTGAGTCACAGTTCAATCAAGTTTTGAACATTGAACTGGAACAAATTGTTGAGGTATGCAGTAGTGACTTTCAATCATGGGAACTGAAAATTGTACATTTCTATTTGAGTTATTCATGCAAAATAGGTACGAAAATTGTGCTAGTTATAAATCAGTCATTAAGATGATAGTGCTTGGGATAAAACATCTCTCGTTAACGTTTCTACTTTATAGGCTTGCAAGATTCTTGATGAGAATTGGAACCCCAGGTTTGTGGTCATCGTAGCACAAAAAAATCATCGTACAAGGTTTTTCCAGCAGGGATCTCCAGATAATGTTCTGCCTGGTGAGGCTCACTCCTTATTTGATGCGTGTCATCTGGTACCTCTGTTATAGTTGTTAAAATCGATCCTTTTTTTATTGTTTTGCAGGAACCGTGATAGACAACACAGTTTGTCATCCACAGAACAATGACTTTTATCTATGTGCACATGCCGGAATGATTGTAAGTTTTTCTAGAATTTTGTTTCAGTTGATTAATGGTTGTTGATTTTGCAATTTTGTCTCACTTAATTGGTCAAGATATTGCCAACTACATTTGTACTTGCCTTCTCTATCCAGAATTCATTGTTTGTATTTTAAGGCTGTCATGCATGTTTTGTTGTGAAAGAAAATGCACGACTGAAATTGAAGTTCCTCTTACGGTGGTTGGTTTCCTCATCCAAGTTGTGCTCGACGCTTTTGCTGTGTCTTATGGGTATAGCCCTTCATCTTTTATTGTAACGTTGGTTTGTTTGTATAATTTGTATTTGCTGTTCAGGGAACCACAAGGCCTACCCATTATCATGTTCTCTTAGATGAAATCGGATTTTCAGCTGACGAACTGCAAGAACTTGTCCATTCTCTATCATATACGTAAGCTTATAATCATGTGTTGTAATTACTTCACAAATGTTTTAAGTTGTAGTCACGGTTGCATTCCTTGTAATCTCTTTCTAATGCAGGAATCAAAGAAGTACCACTGCCATATCTGTAGGTAAGTATTCTGGTTGAGATGCTTCCCTAGTGTTTGTGATATGCTTTTTCTCAAATGCCAAATTCATTTGGTTTACCTAATTATTTTCCCACTTGATCTCCATATAATAGTTTGTCGTTTTTTGCTTGATTCTGTATTTCTATTTCTTAAAGGTGTTTGTTTCTAATCTTTGGATTGCAGTTGCTCCTATTTGGTATGCGCATTTGGCAGCTTCGCAGTTGGGGACTTTCCTGAAGTTTGATGAGGCTCCTGAGACATCCTCAAGCCATGGTGGGGTGACTGCTCCTGGAGCCATACCTGTTCCGCAACTGCCGTGGTTGAACAAGAATGTCTCCGATTCTATGTTCTTCTGCTGAGACCTTTTGACCATGTTTACTATAGGCTTTTGGTTTTACCAGCAACTGATCTGAAACTCTTTTTAAGTATATTTAAACTTTAGAGTTAGGGCTATCCCAGACTTGTTCTGATGATGATGTGCTGTTCTCTGAATCATCATCCATTTTGGTTATAAACTTTTTGGATGCTTGGCCCCCAACGTATCTAAAGATATGAATGCTTGACTAGGTAATTCACAGTGGCTTTTTCCTGTTTGGTTTAGAGAAGTGGTTATACTACTGCCCGTTACTCCGTTCTCTTATTTACCGTTAGGCTTGGGTGTCAGTTAACCAGTTAGATGTGGCTTCTGAGTAACTACTTTTTGTTTCTTTCTGATGCTTAGAAAAACTTTACCATTTCGATATTACTTCTCTATTATATAATGTAATACTTTTCTGTGGCAAGAATGAGTTATATTTCTAGCTTATTTAACTTTTCAGGAAAGAGTTTGTTGGTTTTGGTAGGAAAAAAAGTAGCATACAAAAATATATAGACAATACTTCCTGTTAAAAACGAATCTCCACTGTTTCATGTAGCAAAGAAAAAAGAAACACCAATATTTCAAAGGAGTATCCATTTCAAAACGATGGCAACCATGACAAGCACGATCAACTTTCCAGAATTGTTTGTTGCTCTTTTAGGAATATAGATTGCTTAAATTTATGATGTTAAACTTGTTTAAATATTAGAACTAAGCTGACTTTCATGGTTGTCCCAAAAAAAAAAATGATTATTTTAAATATTTTTAGTATTTCAATGCTTAGAGAGAGCAAAGTTTTAAATTTGTTGAGCTTTTACTTATTTAGTGTGTGGATAATTTAAATGTTTTATGTCAAATTTATACCATTGGTAGAACTATGTTGTCTTATTTGATTGTTGTTAAACTTGGGTGAATTTATCGCTTTTTGGAAACTTTTAATGATTATATAAAGGTAAATTTCAATCATGTACAGTGTATTCCTTATTTAAGCACAGTGATAGCTTAGGTTTGCGATATTAATTTTGCTAAATATTAAAACAATTCTCGTTTGCTTCGTTAGTCAAAATATTTTGTAATTTTAAGTCTTTTTAAGCATTCCTTATGCTTTAAAAATTTTAAACCAAGTTCTTTGCTCTCTCTGTTTTAGGTAATGTAGACAACTTAAAACTTGATATATTAAACTTACTCAAATATTAAATAAGGATATGAGTTTTTTTTTTTTTTTCACTTGTCATTCTTAAAATTAATTAGTTATAAAAATCATTTATTGGTTGAATTACAAGAAAATTTTTTATTGGTAAGAGTTTGGTAAAGTTGAAATTTTGCATTTTTTTTTATTAAATATTTATGCTTTTTTTTTTTGTCAAATTTGATTTATAAGTTGACTTTCTTTTCTACACTTTTTACGACATTAAATGATAAATTCTCAAGCATATCCAGTTATTACTTATTTTTAAACATGTGTTATTTCTGCATTTTTTTATTAATTATCTCTGTTTTTTATGATAATTATTAATGCCATCTAAATAAGTTTAGATCTTTTATGGTAAGATAAAAATTTTATTACATTGAATCTCTGAATGCTTTAAATAATAAAAATTATCGAATTGACTTTGTTGTTAATATAGTTATAATGCATTTGATTGACTAAGACTCAAACCCTAAAGATAAAATTGTTGAATTGATTTATTGTTTAAAGGATCAATGGGTTGTTGACATTGGTTATGAGCTTTGTCTAGACGATTGCTTTATAATTAACTTTGTGTTATAGTTTTAAGGTTCATTTTTTTTTAACAAATATTTTGGATACGAGAAAGGTGTCAAAAGACACTCCGATGTCTTGTAGCAAAGATTTTAGGTGTTGAAATATAGAATGAGGACATAAAAATTACTTAATTTATTAAGCAATTGACGAATGATTTAAATAATTCTATGATAACTTTTCTTCTTAAACATATTGAACCTAATTTATGTTTGCTATTCCATCAATCTTGACCTTAGCCTAAAAATTTTTTTTATATGCATATTGAATATATATCCTACAACTTATAGTATTATTATAGACAAAAATTACAAAGGGTCATATACATTAGCAAAAAAAAAAAAATGTAAATCAACTTGCATTCTTATTACATTTTGTATATATTACATTTTTTTAAAACATAAATATTTCTACTTTCACAACGCAATGCTGGTTGAACGCAAGTTAACATATAATGCAAATAACTATCATAATAAGCTTTAGTTTTAGAAAAATCTTGTTGATCGGTGTTTTCATTTTTATGTTATTTATTCATCATTTTAATTTTTTATTTTGTATTAAAAATAAAAAATAAAAGCACGAACAAAATGAAATTAAAAGAAAAACAAAAAATCAATCACAAGCAATTCACCTAATTTATTTTAATTGGATTTGTTGAAACATCTCTTTCACAGTGTATCTAATAATCTATTTAAATCCTTTCACAACTTTTTAAACGTATATCACTTTATTTTACCGATTTTGAAGAAATGCAACATCTAATATTATAATTATAAGTCTAACTTTTACGCTGCCAGTATTAGAAAAAAATGATGAATTAAGAGTTGAAAATTATAAATATTTTGATTTTGATAATTGTATTTGATAAAGATAACTACAAGAAAAATATTGTCTACCAAAACAAGAATTTATGAAATTAAATTACTACTACTATTAAAAAAAATTATTTTAGGATAAACCATTTATGGATAGACAAAAAAGTTTCAACATTTTTTGTGAAAAAAAATTTAATTATTGAATGAAAGTGGTTTGATAAAATATTAAAATCTAATATCATAAAAAATCTACTCTTATAAAAAGCTATATAATTACTCGTATATCTAATTTTTAGATTCTTAATCTATTCCACACATGTATGCATATCAAATTATTGTTATATTCGTAAGTTACATGATCTCGCACTATTTTTCTTTTTCGTTTCCATTGTCTTTTATCCAATACCACTTCTCCACCCACCCATTTTTTTTATCATCAACAACACCTCATTTGTTGTTACAACAGACAAAGCCATGATTTTGTTTCAATTAAACTTAGATCGTCAAATCAAAATTAATAAAAATTAATATCGGTTTTTTGCAACAACCAATATCTATGAGTTAAGTAGTTTGACATAACATTTTTGGCTGCAAATATATCGTATTTTTGAACAGTAAAAAAGGGTATGATCTTAATGCAATCTCACATTCTATCAGATCAAATCAAAAGCGTCCAATGCTTTGATCTAAAGGTGTAATTTAAGACCCGTTCCCTTCATTACGTTCAAAATCATTGATGACACTAGAACTTTCATAGTCACCTGTTGCAAATCGAGGGCAATTGATGACATTTTAAAGATGTAATTTTGAAATAATTAATTGAATGAAATAAAATTAAAAATAAAATTAAGAGTAATTTATGTTTAGTAATAAAAATAGTTCTATGTATAATGTGTTTTTTAACGTATTCGACAAAAAAAAAAAGGAGAGATTTTTGAAATAAATAACAATAATAATGAATTAATTCGATTTGATTTGATTTGATAAATTAAATTTTAGTTTATATGATCATTTATTGATATTATTAAAAATCCCACATATTAAATGTACATGCATACATAACTTAAAAAGGTAGAGCCAATAAATGTTTTTTTTTGTTTTCTATTTATGTTATTTATTTACTTTTAATCTTGTTTATTTATTTTTATAGAAAATAAAAAAGATTTATCAAACATAATCTTAACTAATGGAGTATCTTATTTTTGTCAAAAACATAATCTTAACCATTTGTGATAGAGATTAATTAGTTAAAAGTAATTACAGGAAAAAATGAATTTCATGTGGAAAAAGAAAGTTTGGGTGTGGTCCAAGTGACTTTATGTTTTGGGTTTGACTAATTAATTAATTTTGTCATCGTGCTTGCGTACAAAATGTGCAACTAATAAAGTCAGATTGACACAGACAATCCCCTGTCACAGTCAGTCCATTTTCATTTTTAGTTCATGAAAAACCCCTAAATTGCATTTTGAATGGGTCAAAAAACCCAAAATCAAATCACGTCTTAAGTCTTAATTCAAGTCCAAAGTAAAGCATTTCAAGGCTACATTTTATTGCGTGACAAAATTTAAAATAATAATAATAATTATTATAATTATAATTAAAAAAATTATTATAATTTTAATAAAAATTTTATGTAAAATAAAATTTATTAAAAATTAATAATTAAAATTTAATTGATGATATAATCAATTTATTCATACTGCATAAAAAAATACAGTGAAATTCAATGTAATTAAAATTGATCAATTAACATTGACAAATTTTTAAACAAATGAGTCATTAGGAATAAAATTTTAAGATTATAATTTTAGATTTAGATTTTAAAATTTTTAATATTATTTTTAAAAATAATTGAATTAATAAATTCCATTAAATTTTAATTTTTTAAAGATTTCATATTGGAACATCAAAATTAAAGAAAATAACCATATAGATATTATATTCAATCCTAATTTTTTTGGCAGTTAAACATAAACCTTATTTGTTATTGGATTAGATTTAATTGAGGAATCTGACCAGCTCCACAATATTGATTTTACATGCAAGGTGGGCCTTAACTTTGAATATGTTCCACTCTTTTTCCATGCTTAAGTTATGGTTATGATGAACCCACAAAAGCAAAAGAGTTGAAAGTACTTGACCTTACTTTTCCTTAGGGTCATACATGAAAATGAAATAATCACTGTAAATTAATCGATAATATAATAGTTAATTATATAAAATAATATTTAATTATAAATATAATTTTAAAAATTTTATATAATTTTATTACTGCATGATAATAGTAAAATAATGTAAAAAAAAACTCTTAAGATCGTTTAAAAATAAAATTAAATTGAGACTAAACCAAAAAACATCTTTAATCATATTAAAAAAATGTAAAATTCACTACTACTTTATATATAGTGGAATAATAATGGCAGGAATGGTAAAACAAAGGGGCCTATTCATATTAGGAGAAGAATCTAGGGAAGAAAATGAAGACAGTAAGGATCAATTAGCTTCAACTTGGGACAAAATCATAGACTTTTATGGGAAAATTTTCATTATTTATCGTACACTTGGAAACAACTGTATTCAAATAGCAAATGCCCGATCTCATTGGAATCTAGGACTAGAAAAGTAAACCAATAAATCATGATAGTAATAATTAGGAATTGTCGCAAGACACTTCCTTCAATAGTTTCAATTACTATGTATGTTTGAATTATAAAAAAGGGAATTAGAGACAAAATTTTATGTGTCAATTAAGGAAATATTTTTTACATTTATTTGAGATTGTCATAATTAAATATTAATTATCGAAATTAAAATTTTAACTTTCATTGATTGATTTGTGGATTAATTGACATTAGATTTTTGTGAACATTTGAAAGTCGTAAATTCAAAAAATTTATGTATATAATATTTTCTTCAATCAAATTAATTAAAAAAAAAACTAATGAAAGAAAGGGCATTTGTTTTTATTTTTAGTGAGGCCCATTTTAATTGATCCACGAGATATTCGAACCTGGAAACATTTTCATTTTGATCCACAATACTATAAAGTTCACAAGGAAGCCCAACTTTACGTGGGTTAATAGTTTGGAAGGTTTATGCACTGAGGTTCAACAATACTATTTTGGCAGAGTCTTCGGACCTAAGGCAAATCCTACTCGTTGTTGGGTTTCTCTATCTCAAATCCCAACCAAGAAATCTTGCAAACCTTATATTTGAAAGAATTATCATTTCTGTGAATGAAATCAAATTACATTATTATTATTATTATTTACATTTAATAATGAGTTTGTTATTCTTAAACTTTTGACTCAATCGTTGATGCATTGATGCACGATATTTTTATCGAGAAAATATGTTCAAAATTTCTTTCCATGAATAAAAAAGAGTTGATAAGTGTCTCAAACCCATTAGACATCTTAATTAGATCAAATGGTTAATCAATATTTGAACTTAGTAAATATATAATTTTTTAATTTAAAATTTAATTCAATTAATTTATATAATTATAATTAAGAAATATCCATTAAATTTAAAATTTAAATATTAATATTTACAACACCTTTCACTAACCCTATATTTCGACCTATTTTGAAAAAAAAAAAAAACTTTTAACAATATGTTTAAGTAAAACTTTTTTTAATGGATTAAGTTAACCTTAGTAAATGTGTATAAATAACCAAATATGACATGAGAAAATTATAAAACCAGCTTCTCTAGTAAAAGTGCTCCTTTTAACTCATTTATCGCATTTAAAAACAGGAGTGTGAGAAACATTAGTGACTCTTTTATATATTTGATAAGGATTAAGACGCAATTATTAAGCATTTAAAAAAAATTTTGAATAATTCATTACGTAATTTTTTAAAGATTCCTAAAGCAAAAATTGATGCTATTGAAATTTGGTTAAGCTGTGAAATAGGTAACATTTAAACCTA
>NW_019168152.1:0-29191 GCF_002303985.1 Durio zibethinus
AGAGTATAAAGCTTCTTTCCTTATCCATACTCTTTCTGGAATGTCAAAGCCCAAAGAAATTGATGATGATTTCTCAAGCAAATAACAAGCTGTGTTCATTACTTCACCCTATAATGGCTTTGGTAACTTTGTTATCCTCAACATACATTTGATTTTTTTCTCAATAGTGCGGTTCATCCTTTCAACTACACCATTATGCTATGATTTTCCAAGTTTTATTATCTCATGCTTGATCCCATACTTTAAACAGTACTCTTCAAAGTCTTTGGATGTGTATTCCCTACCATTATCAATCCGATTACACTTTAAAGGTAACCTTAACATCTTTTTCACCATGGCATGAAATTTTTAAGAATACTACAATACCTGGCTTTTGTTAATCACCATATATACCCAAGTCTTATGTGAAACATCACTAATAAAAATAACAAAATATCGACTACCACCTAATACTCAAATTCAATAAGACCACATACATCAAAATAAATCAATTTGAATTTATTTTCTTTTTTCTGAGAACTCTTATGAAAAAATATTCTACGATGCTTATCAAACAAGCAATGATCATATGAATTGAGGGACATATCTTTGATTAAGAAAATGAGAGACTACTTTGTCAAAACCTGTAACCCTTTGTTACTTATATGTCAGCCTCTTGTGCCACAAGTTTGTTAAATCATCATCCTCAATCGTATTTATCTGATTACCATTTAATTACATCCATGTCTTATACATTATGCATTATAGTTTTTTCCTCGCAACTATCATAAATCCTTTAAAAAACTTTCACTATCCATTCTTTTATCAACTCCTATATCCTTCCTTATCAAAGACATTAATAGCAAGTAAGTTCATTTTTATATCTAAAATGTGTCTGACATCCCTCAAAGTCAACATGCAGCTTGTACTAGTTTGTAAAATAATATCACCAATCCCAATAATCTGCAACACACTTTTGTTTCTCACCTTGGTGCAATCAAAGTTTCTTGCTTTATAAGTTGTAAACAACTCTTTCTTAGGAACACAATAATATGCCACTCCTATGTCAACTATCAACTCAATGTCAAGATCACCAACATATTACAATCACTATGTGTACAAATCAAAGTAATTGAATTACTATCTGAATTCACTGTTGAAATATTACCATCATCTGAACTCTTACCTTTCTCATCTTTTTACTCTTACTTCAAGATTTTGTATTATCATTTTTTATGACCTGCATTACCATAATGGAAACACTTCACTCTCTCTCTAGACTTAGATCTATGTTTAGAATTACTATGACCTTTTGAGTTCTGACCTCTGTCGATGTTTTTACTTTTGTTCTCTGTGACTAGAGCTTGATTCCTAAGGTCTGAATCTTTTTACCTTGCTTATTCATTAAGTATATTGTCATTTATCATCTCTAATATCACCTTGTAATTAGGAGCTAAATTAAGAACAATCATAACCAGAGTATTCCAGCTATCTGACAATGAACCTAAAAGAAATAATACCTTCATTTTATCATTTATCTTAAGCTCCATAGTAGTCATCTGATTAAATATATCTTGAAAATCATTTAAATGCTTTGTAATTGAATGTTCATCCTTGTACTGTAAAGTTACAAGCTTTTTAACAAGCATAACTTTATTCATACCTTTTTTTCTCATACAATATTGTCAATTTTTTCCAAACAGTGTGGACATCTGTCTCCTACACTACATAATGAAACATGCTGGTATCAATTTTTTTTTATTGTAGCCAATATTTTTTTACCTAACTTTTTTCAACTTTCATCTTTCATATCTGCTGGTTTAACCGAAGCACCCAATATTGGTTCATACAAATTTTTATAATATAAATGATTTTCCATCATAAGCTTTCAAATTGAATAATTTGATACTGTTAATTTTATTATGAAACTTGTATCACCTTTATGATCTCAAACAAAATTTACTTCTATCTTAGGTTACTTTTGTATTGATGTTTCAAAATAACCCTCACTCTAATGCCATTTGTTGGGATATGGTTCGTATGTGAGTAAAGAATCTTACATCATTAAAAAATCTAAATGAGATGTCCTATATATGCATGAAGGACCCAAAAATCTAATAGCTTAAGCTTTTGAGCTCAAGTGGTGTCCAATATGTATGTATGAGCTCTCTGGTGTGCTCTCATAGGCTTCAAGTGTGGCAAATCTCCCAACAATTGGTATCAGAGCCAAAAGTCACGATTTGAGTCCTAATAGTACTATTGAGGGGAAAGAATGTTGGCAGATTAGAGGTTGGCCATGTCCATGAACTCTATGTGCTCAAACGCCTATATTAAAAGATTTGACTTGGATGCAACGAGTATATAATAATATGTAGAAGTGGAACACCTAAGTGGATGATGTATTGAGTCAATTTAGAGTGTAAGCTTGAGGGTAAGGCTATCCAAAATTCAAGTTTAATCGAAAAAATTGATCAAAAATAGATATATAAGTTAAATCAATTTTGATTTTTTTGGTTATATATATTAAATCAGTTAGGATTTTGGTTAAATAGATTTAGGTGGTCAATTTTTTAATTCAAGATTATGAACTGAGCCAACTAAAATAACCAATTAAATTTTATTTAATAACCCTATTAAAAATTTTTTTTGAGATTATTTAAGGCATTTTTGGCAAAAAAAAATGCCAAAAATGCCTTAAGTAACACGTCATAAAAATTTATGAGGAGATTATTAAAGGTATTTTTTGCCAGAAACACCTTCAATAACCCTATTAATTTTTTTTTTAGATTTTTCAGGGTATTTTTGGCTAAAAATGCTTTGAGTAATCACCTCATAAAAATTTATGAGGCGTTTTTGGTCAAAAATGCCTTCAGTAACCCCATTAAAAAATTTTTTAGGATTATTCAAGATATTTTTAGCTAAAAACATATTGAGTAATTACCTCATAAAAATTTATGAGTGGATTATTGAAGGCATTTTTTGCCAAAAATGCCTTTAATAACCCTATTAAAAAAATTTTTAAGGATTATTCAAGGCTAAAAAATCCCTTCAATAATCACCTTACAAAAATTTATGAGGAAATTATTGAAGGTATTTTTTACTAGAAAATGCCCTCAATAACCCTATTAAAAAATTTTTTTGAGATTATTCAAAGTGTCTTTGGCCAAAAGTGCCTTGAGTAATCAGCTCATTAAAATTTATGAGGGTGTTATTAAAGGTGTTTTTGGCCAAAAATCAGAACTAATTATACAAAAAAAATTGACTAAAATTGAAAAGATTAAATTAGTTCAATTTTATTAATTTTTTTATTACTATTCGGTCGGTTCGATTTTATCTATAAATTAATTTAGGTAAATCGATTTTTGAAAATTTTGAATCGAATTAAGCGAACTAACTGTTTGCTCAGTCCTACTTAAGATAGCACTGAGACAACTTAGATAACAAGGTTGAGTGCTATGGCCTGGCCCAAAAGTGCACTAGAGATGTGAGGTTACTTGCCCAAAAAAGGTGTTGATAAGACCTACTCGCATAGGAGAGCCAAGGTGAGAGTTGATCAAAACTCATAAGTGAATGAGGGAGATTGTTGAGATATGGTTCACATATGATTAAAGAATCCTACATCATTAGAAAATTTGAATGATATGTCTTATTTATGCATGAAAGACCTAAGAACCTAATAGCTTAAGCTTTTGAGCTTAAGTGGTGTCCAACATGTATATATGGGCTCTCTTATGTGCTCTCTTATGTGCTCTCATAGGCTCTAAGTGTGGCAAATCTCCCAACACAGATAAGGTTAGAGATAAGTGTTTTAGTCCAATCAAATTTGACCAAAAATATTTATTTATTTACTTATTTATTTATTTATCTATTTATTCATTTTGATGTTATTAAAGTGATTTGGACATTAAAATTTAAAACCAACTAAAATTGCTAGAACCATTTGTACAACACAAAATACCCAAAATTCTCATTGGCTTAAATTTAAAGTCTATACTTACACTTTAAAAATCCAATCGATGTTAATAACGTAAAGAAGTTAGCAGCAAGTACGATGCCTTTTTTTTGTAATTTCCTTGGTTATGGAGATCAACAACTTGTCCTCATTCTTGATGTTCAAAGACTTTTACAACACATTTGAAATATTAAAATAGACTAGCAAAATACTTGCATGTTGCTGTAGGTAAAAAACTTTTTTGTTATATTTATTTAATTAATTTTTATTACAAAATTCACTTAATTTATAAATAAAAAGACGAAAGCAAACAAAAAAAAAACAAATGATAATGAGATGCAATTATTTCGATTGAATTTTTTTTTTTTTTTTGCACAAGTTATCTAATTTAAAAAATATATAAAATAAGTGAAAAGATAAATAATGAAAATAATGAAAAGAAAAAAACAAATAAATAAAAAGAGAGCTCATAAAGAATGCCATATGGACACTTCTATTAAGCTAAAAATATTAATTTCTTAAATTAAAATATTAAATAATTAGTTTATTAATATAATATATATATATTAATTTTGGCCAATTATGATAAAAGAGATATTTTAGTAAGTATATTAAGAGGGTCATTGTAGCAATTTTAGTTATTTATAGAAGTAGGGGCCTTACAATCAATTTGGATACATATCATTTAATTGCCAAGCAATTAAGAGGGTATCATGATCATCTCTAAGGGGATCACTTTCATATAATTATACGGATGTTAAATTTTAACAATTAATTATGAAGTAATAAAAAATACATTTTCATAATTATGGTAAAAATGTATTATAGTAATCTCGACAAAAGATGGTTGGAGGGCATTTTTGTAATTATGGTTGTAGGGCATTAAATTAACTTAGGCTAATTATGGTAAGAGGGATATTTTAGTAAATATGTTTAGAACGGCATTATAGTAATTTTAGTTAATCACAAAAAGATGGGCATTGCAATTAATTTGGATGCATGTAATTCAATTATTAAATAATTAAAAGGGCATTATAATTATTTCTAAGGGGATTAATTTCATATTATTGCATGGATGTTAAAATTTAATGTGTTTTTATAAAGCAATTAAAAAAGTACTTTCATCATTAGGCTTATAAGGTACTATAGTAATTTCAATCAATTGTAATGAGGGGTATTTTCATAATTATGGTAGGAGAGGCATTATATGAATTAATCAAAAAGGTAATTTTTGTAATTATGGTTAGAGGGTATTATAGTAATTTTAGTCAATTATAATATGAGGAGTATTTTTGTTATTATGGTTAAAAGGCATTTTCATAATTATGGTTAGGGGTATTATAGTAATTTTGATAAAATATAATATGAGGGTATTTTTGTAATTATGGTTGATGGAGCATTATAATAATTTTGACAAATGATAGTGGAAAGGCATTTTTGTAATTATGGCAAATGATATCATAATAGTATTTTCGTAATTACAGTTGTAGAGATATTATAGTAATTTTTGCCGATTATGGTAAGAACGGTATTTTAGTAATTATGTTAAAAGGCATTATAGTAATTTTAGTTAATTATTGAAAAATGGGGCATCACTGTTAATTTGAATGTATGTAAATCAATTGTCAAGTAATTATAAGGGCATTATGATTATTTTTAAAGAGATTAATTTCATTCTATTGTATGTATGTTAAAATTTAACATGCAATTATGTAGCAATCAAAAAGGCATTTTTCTAATTATGTTTAGAGGATAGTATAATAATTTTGGCCAATCATAATATAAAGTGGTATTTCTGTAATCATATTGGAAAGCCATTATGTGAAGCCATCAAAAAGGTTTTTTTAGGTAATTATGGTTAGAGGGTATTATAATAATTTTAGCCAATTATAATATGAGGGGTATTTTCATAATTATTATAAAAGGGTATTTTTGTAATTACGGTTAGAGGATATTATAGTATTTTTTATAAATTCTAATTTGATGGGTATTTTCGTAATTATGATATAAGAAGCATTATAGTAATTTTAGCAAATGATAATAAGAAGGCATTTGCATAATTATGGTTGTAAGGATATTATAGTAACTTTGACCAATTATAGTAAGAAAGGCATTTTAGTAATTATGTTAAGATGCTTATTATAATAATTTTAGTTAATCATAGAAAAATGGGTATCGTAGTCAATAAAATGCATGTAATTCAATATCAAGTAACTAAAAGGGCATTATAATCATTTTTAAGAGAATTAATTTCATATTATTGTATGGATGTTAAAATTTAAGGCATAATTATGAAGCAATTAAAAGGGTATTTTTGTAATTGTGCTTAGGCATTATAGTAATTTCGACTAATATAATATGAGGGGTATTTTCATAATTAGGTAGGAGATGCATTATATGAAGCAATTAAAAAAGGTTTTTTTTTTTTTTGTAATTATAGTTAGAGAATATCATAGTAATTTTAGCCAAATATAATATGAAAGGTATTTTCATAATTATAGTGAGAGAGGTATTATAATAATTTTGACCAATTATGATAAGGGAAAAAAAGAAAAAAAATACGTAACATATAATTAGTATTAAGTGGGTCTTATGAAAAAATTAAATTTAAAATTGGCTTTATTAAATATTTTTAAAAAATTCAAGAAAAGTAAACAAAAGTTAAAAGGGAAAAATAAAAAAATTTATATAAGTGGGTCTCAAATATAAAAAATTTTAAATATATATAATAATAGTTTTATAATTTTTAAAAGTATTTATTAAAATAATTTTAAAGAAAAGTAAAAAAAAAAAACACACACACACACACAATAATAAAAAGAAAATGAGATTGTAAACCACAAATCATTCAAGTGTGTTTTAAAAGAAAAAAAAATCTTAATTACTTTTTTATTTAAAAAACAAAAAATTAGAAAAGGTAAAAAAAGCAAAAAATAAAATTTAATATAAGTGAGTCTCATACATAATAAAAATATAATCTTTACAAATATATTTTTGTAACTTTAGCCAATTATGGTAAGAGAGGTATTTTAGCAATTATGTTAAGGAGATATTATAGTAATTTTAGTTAATCATTGAAAAAGAGGCATCACAATCAATTTGGATGCATGTAAATCAATTGTCAAGTAATTAAAACAGCATTATGATTATTTTTAAGGGGATTAATCTCATATTATTGTATATAAGTTAAAATTCAAGGCTCAATTATGAAGCAATCAAAAGGGCATTTTCATAATTACGCTTAGAGGGTATTATAATAATTTTGGCCAATCACAATATGAGGGGTATTTTCATAATTATGGTTGGAAAGCCATTATATGAAGCAATCAAAAAGGATTTTTTGGGTAATTATAGTTAAAAGGTATTATAATAATTTTAATCAATTATACATGAGGGGTATTTTCATAATTATGATAAGAGAGCATTTTTGTAATTATGGTTAGGGGCATTATAGTAGTTTTTGACAAATTATAATATGATAAGCATTTTCATAATTATAGTAGGATGGGACATTATAGTAATTTTAGCAAATGATGGTTTGGGGTTTAGGCGTAATTATGATTGTAGAATATTATAGTAACTTCAGCCAATTATAGCAAGAGGAGTATTTTAATAATTATGTTAAGAGGGATATTATAATAATTTTAGTTAATCATAGAAAGAGGAGCATCACAGTCAATTTGGATGCATGTATTTCAATCGTCAAGTAATTAAAAGAACATTATGATCATTTTCTAAAGGGATTAATTTTATATTATTGTATGACGTTAAAATTTAATTCGTAATTATGAAGCAATTAAAAGGATTTTCTTGTAATTATACTTAGAAGGTATTATAGTAATTTTGATCAATTATAATATGAGAGATATTTTCATAATGAAGTAAGATATGCATTATATGAAGCAATGAAAATGGGATATTTTTGTAATTATGGTTAGAAAGTATCATAGTAATTTTAGCCAAATATAATATGAGGGATATTTTTGTAATTATGATAAGAGGAACATTATAATAATTTTGGCAAATTATGATAAGGGGAAAAAGGAAAACAAAAAAAAAAACCCATTGACATACAATTAGTATCAAGTGAGCCTTGCGAAAAAAATAAAATCTAAAAATTTTTTTATTAAATATTTTAAAAAATTTTAATTCATGAAAAGAAAAAAAAGATAAAGATAAAAAAAAATGAAAAGCAAAAAAATTTTTTATATAAGTGAGTCTCAAATATTAAAAAAATCATCAAAAAAATATAATAATAATTTTATAATTTTTAAAAGTATTTATTAAATAATTTTATAAAAAAGTAAAGGAAACAAAGTAAAACCCAATAAATAACATGTGATAATAAAAGAAGACGAGACTGTAAACAACACATCATTCAAATGTGTTTTAAAAGAATAAAAAAATCTTAATTTTTTTTTTAAAAGGTAAAAAGGAAATGTTAAAAAAATAATAATAATAAAAGAATTTGGTATAAGTGAATCTCACTGATGATAAAACTATAATTTTTACAAACCTAATTTTTATAATTTAAATTTTTTTTTAAAGTAAAAAACAAACTCAAAATAATAATAATAATAATAATAAAAGACAACCAAGACTTGACATGTGACAAAATTAGGAACTCCGTACATTAATAAAATTAATCTTATAGATATGACATGAAACTAACGAATTTTATTAATTTTTGGATCAAAGAAAATGCATGAATAAACTACCGCAAGGTCACTCACGACACCCTCTTGTTAATCGCACGCTTTGAGGCTTCATCACTCGTTAGACTCAATATTTATTCCGGAAATAATGACAACATTTTAGCTACAAGAAATTTGAAACCAAAAAAAAAAAAAAGGCATCCAATAAAGATGAATTGCGTAGGTTAACAAAAAAATGCAACTAAATGGATTTAACTAACCCAATGTCTAGCCTAGGAGCCCTTGGCTTAATCCCAAGGAGGAAGTCCTAAAATCTTAAAAGTCTTAAAATTAAGTTTTATTATGTGTGAATTTAGTTGTTTAGTTAAGTTATAATTTATTAATTGATTATCTAGTGATGTAATAATTTATTATATGAATGTAATACTTGATTATGAGTTTGATTACTGAGTGTAACTTAGAAAAAAAAAAAAAAAAAAACCCTATGTTTAAGTCTCATTGTTTATGTGATTTGATAATATCTTGATGAGTTCATCATGTGGATAAGATGTCTCATTGTTTCCAATAGGAGCACTGTGTATATAAATAGCCCTTCATAGGAATTCTCTAATTGTTATCCCAAATCATAACAAGTTCTGCTTCCGCACGTTGTCAATTTAAGGTATTCTCCCTTTTAATGCAAGTAAAATATGGATATCTTTTCTTTGTTTTTATGTAATTTCTGGGTTTTGGCAGTGAGAGAGTTTTGTGCTTGTTATGCAGGGATGATAAAATCTGCTTGGGTTTCTCTATTTTCCCAACCAAGAAAAAACATGCATGCCACGCACTTGATTAAAATTAAACATGCTTGGAATCTGATACATATGGTTTTTTTATTTCATTTTGGAGTCTTTTAAATAAAAATACGTTTACTTTCTGACAGAATCGAGATTCGAGAGAGAAAAACTGCATCTAATAATGGCCAGAAGAAGGAAAATTGAACCTAAAGTTACTAAAAAGGACCATGGGATGAAGCAAAGGAAGCTTGGTTTGGTAACCAAATTGCTTTCTAAAACCCTCAAGGCATTAATTATTTTCTATGCTTTTCCTTGATTTTGTATCCCGGAAAATCTAACTTTGCAGTGTTAATATGTCGTCCATGTCTATGTCCGTGATTAAAGAAGAAGGAGAAGGAGAAAGTAAAATACTGGTCAGGGGTGATAGCAGAGGTGGAGGCTGTGCAAATAGAGCGGATAGAGGACATGGGCAGCAATTCAAACCGAGAAGACCTGCTTCTGAAATGCCACCAACTCAGGGGAGTCAACATTAAGTGGGCACAGCTAAATGCTATGATCCAAAACTACATTGACGGGATGCTTGGATTTTTGGTGGCTGATGAAGACAAAGGCAGTTGATATAATAGTTGCTTGATTGCTTTGTTTAGTATTAATTCGCTGTACTAATACTGCATATTAAAGTTTCAGCATATGGAATTGAAAGACTTATAATATTATTGTATTAATTATTGAAAGAGTTGATGTATCAATTAATGTTGTTCTAGTTCAGTTCATTAACTGTTACTTCATCTTCTATTTTCCTGCATTACTAAGCCCCAGATCGTAGTAATTTCTATTCCATATTTTAACGTGAATTCCCTTTTCAGCTGACCTTATTATTTTTAATTTGTTTTTTTCTTTTTTTGTTTTGTCACTGTTTTAGGCATCACTGAATTAGAATAGAAATTATCTCAAATAAATTATTTAGAAATCTTAATTTAATTTATAAAAATATGAGAAATTTGCTCACAAAATGTTAATAATAATTAAGTGATTTATTAAAATGATATTATGAAAATTCAATAAAAGTAGTACTTATAACATTTGTGATAGAGCTAGATGATGCATATATATATATATATATATATATATCAAACTTACTATTCAATTATCAATTGGCCTATATATGCAAAAATTGTTTGAGAATATAGTTGAAATTTTGATTATTCACAAAAATTGTTTTATTATTCATAAAACTTAGACAAGGATGCTAAGGAGCACTTATGGAATTGACTTAATGGTATCTCCCAAGCTGAAGTATCACGTAGCCAAGGAAAACTATATTGGTTCAAGCTGAATACGCTTGAGAAAAGACAAAGGCAATCAAGGAAAGTTAAGCTTGAGAACTTCAAGCTTTAAGCATTTCGGCAATGGTTGAATGTCAGGCATAGTAATAGCATTTTTGTTTCACTAGAGTTTCTTTCTTGTGGACTAGTGTTTAACTGGAGAGATACACGTGGCAAGATTTGAGAACAGACTTCAGCCTAGTATAAATACAAGAAGAAGCAAGGGTTCCAGAAACCAAAAACTACCTTTTTACGTTTCGCTTGTTCTTAGTTTTCTTAGTTTCCTTCTTAGTTTTTAACACTTTTAAGACTTGTTTAGTGTATAAGATGATGAATACTATAAAAATTATTATATTATAAATAGAATTAGATTAAATAAATACAAATCTCTTAATTTGTATTTCATTATTTCTATTGTAGTTACCAACAAAGGTGACCCTTAAATTGTTTGATCAGGATCAGATTGCAAAGTTTGTAATCAAAATTTGTCTCAACAGTTTAAAAAAGGTAAAATATACAAATAACTATAAGTATAGCGTCACAATAAGTTTGCAATTTTTTTTTTTTTTGTGTTTCTTCTTCACTTTGTAGTCCCTTGCATGAAAATCAGGAAGTTAGATGCATAATAATACCTGGTCTGTTGGAGCTGTTAGAAATAGTAGCTTTAAGATTAGCTGACTTTTTTTGTGTGTTTGTATTTGTGCGTGGCATGCCTTATACACAACATGTAGTGCGTGGGTCTGGCACATGCATCCTTGTGAGTTGCACACGTACCCCTTGAGGTGCACGGGCTAACTGTGTGCACCCCTTGGACTAAGGTTGACTCATGATTTGGTTTTGTTTCAATCATAGTTGACTTCACTATCTATTTATGAAATAAGCAAAAGAGAGCCCACATTGTGGGTTGCCATGGTTTTTTATATTTTGGATTAAACACCTTGTGTACATACCATTTAGTTCCCACTAAAAGATAAGCTACAGTACTTTAGCACAAAATTTAGTTACAGCTTGAGTGAGAGGTTGGTCACCAAAGAGTATGGAATGGAAGGGTTTTCTTCCCAATTTATTTTGTAAACCTGATGTTTTTTTATATCAATGAAGTTTCTTCATTTGAAACAAAAAAAAAAAGTCTTTTTTTATTGCACAATCGAAGTTTAGTTAAAAATAGTTTTTTCTTCTAGAGAAACTAACTTTTACTCACAATTTACCCAATCATTCCACCGTCCTACTTGCTTACTCTTTCTTTTCTGTTTTTTTTTTTGTCTTAAATATTTATTTATATTATGTTCAATTTTCAGAACATTTGTTACTTCTTTTTCCTTTTTAAAAGTTGGAAAATAATAAGAATAAGTTGAGAAAAGAAAGTTCACCTTTGATTAAGTCCAAAAATCATTTAAAAACTAATACTTATAAAGTTGAATAATTAGACTATGCAATATAAAAATCTTTATTCACTTATTTACTCACCCACCAAATATTAAAATTTCGAATTTCAATCATCTCCATGCATATATAGTTTAAATGACTTTAATTTTTGTTATCAAATAATATTGTTATCCAGAATGAAAATAAATGTTGACTAAAAAATAATAAACAAAAGCAATCTCGATTATTTCTTGTTTATTAAAATTAATCTACCTCCAAGCAATTAAAAAAAAAAAAACAAAATTATGATCCATCTTATTACAAATTAATCATCAAATTAAAACCCTCTGTTATTATAGTTAAAGAAGCATAAAGAGCATAAACCGTTTCTATACTTGAATAACATAGGGGTGTACCGTACAGCACTCACGTCAAGTTCAATGACCCCAATAAAAGCACTGACACATAAGCAACACAAACAACGTCAGAGAGTCAGCACGTTGAATCGGTCGAATACGCTCGACCCGTCTACTTCTTTTTACCTCAGATCGAACGATTACCCGCGCGACTCTAGCAGCGCAGTCTGAAATTCGAATTATTTCTATAAAGAGAACCCCTTACTTTACTTTCCCGTCAGCTCCTTCCATTCTATTTTCGGTCAGTTTCCGTGGAAAGATCCCCTTTTTGCTATGGACCAATAGCATGCTTTTCTTATAAGGAGTACGATTTCTATCGTCGCTAGAAGTATTGATTATTAATTGGAGTCCATCGCCGACGAATTGATTGCTTAGACTTCTCGACTGTAAAGAAAAACGAATGGCGGAAAACCCAGTCTTACCCCGACTCACCGACGCTACAGAAAAACTGGGTATAGATTAAGAAATTCATTTGTATTTTGTCAATACCCGTAGTTCTGTTGATCAATTCTTATCATTTTTTTGTTTTTTTTCTTTTCGTGCGATTTTCATCGGGAAAGCACATGATTACTGTGTAGTTAAAAGGGTTTTCTAAGGCTTTTGAACATCATCTTCCATTTGATACAACCCTTTGATCTTGTTTGAGGTTCAAAGGAACATTTTGAAAGGAAGAGAAAACGAAGGAATATAAAATAAATTTGCTTATTTTGTTTGGATTTATAATTTCTCTATAATAATTAATTAATAATAACAACTCAAGCCATCTACAAATATGAAATATCAATGAAGATTAGACAAGTTTCAAGTAAAATAAAATGCACATGGCCTCCCACAATCCAACCAAGTTATAAAGGAACAAGTTTGGGGTTTGAAAGCAGAAACAGAGCACGCCCGTCAAGTGAAGGCAAAAGCATTTTCCTTTGCCATCTTTTACTCAATATTTTTATAGGACAATAAGATAAAAAAATTCTTGTAAGTTTTCCTTAATCTTCTCGTTATTAAAATTTTCCACGTAACTTTTCACAACATAGACAAAATAAAATTTTGAGCGTAATATATGTTAAATATTACGTCAATTTGATATCCTTCGAATAGTTTCAGAAGGGATGTCCAAGGTTGGCCCACCCAATCTCGTAAAAGTGATTAAAAAATTTTATATGAAATTCTTTAAGTGAAATTTATAAAATTTAAAAAAAATAATTTAATAAAAATTTTTAAAAAATTTAAATTGATAAATTGATATAATTTAATATAAAAATTAATAAAATATAAAATATTATTAAAAATATTATTTATAATTTAAATTTCATCAATACTTATCTTAAGATAAAATTTATCAATATTTTTATTAAAAATATTTATATAAAAAATATATTAAAATTTTTTTAAATTTTATATATTTGATTTATGTAATAAAATTTTTAATTTTTATTTAATTATTCTTAATTAAAAATTTCATAAATGTCACTTAAAAATTTTTATTTAGATCTTTTCCAAAATGATCTTAAGCTAGGCTTGATTTGATTATTTTATTTTTTTCATTATCAATAAATAATATATTAAGATGATTTTTTTCATTTATTAATAATAAAATAATATATAAATAGATGGATCTAAATAAGTTCGGGCTTGACTTTAGAAACGGCCAGTCCGGTTGGCCGGTCCAAGCCCAACGCAAAAGCTAAAATGATAAATTATCCCTTTTTATCTTTTACATGAAAAAATTATCGATTTTTATATAATTTTAGGATTTTGACATTGTTGTCGCAAATAAAGATGTTCGATGGTTAGGCCACCCACCTAGTCTCATACACGTGACCCAAGTTAGGGCTGTGACTTGAGCATAACTTCTGGATCCTAGGCATAACTCGACGCAAATGTATGAGTTTATTAATAAATAACATATTGATGTAGATTTCTTTAATATTTTAAGAAAAAAATAATATAAATAGACAAATCTAGAAACTGGGACTTGACTTTAGAAATGGTTAATCCAATATGTCGGCCCGGTTTAACTCATTTCGTGAACACCCATCTGAAGTGCAAGCTTAAGAATGAATTCAATGAGGATTTTTGTTTTATTTACATTTTTTATTTATCATTGATCTTTTGGACTTTACAGGAGAAATTAAAGATGAGCAGTAGTTAGTGACATAATAGTAATATAGGTGTTCTTTTTTTTTTTTTTTTGCAGAAATCAAAAGATCCCAAAAAGAAACATCGTTGGTGTTGGAAAAGGAAGGTTCTGGTAATATATAGTTGCATTATTTGATTTGCGAACTTTCTTTGCTTTCTGTCAATGATCAATTTTGCCTTGATCTAATTCCAGTTGCGTTTACTGCGCTAATTATACCATTTAACAATGAAAAGGTTGAAGTGAAGTGCTTAGAAGCAGTGGTAGCTAAGATGAGAGCAGAACTGAACCACATGGAAAGGGCTGAACGGAAAGCCAAGGCAAGGCTGGGAAAGCTTCAGCGGAGAAATGCAAAAACCAGAGAAGCGATCCGTCAAGCAGCAATGAGCAATGCTCGGATCCAACTTTTCATTGATGCTATCCTTCATCATTTGGATGGTAATTGAATTTTGTGTTAATTATTGAATTTTGTGTTAATAGGCCTAGGTCATATTGTTTTATTAACAAGAAGATTTTTAAAAAAATTAAAATTTTTGTGTATGTTTTTTAAAAATTTTTAAAAATTTATATTTATTCATTAATAAAATATCATTAACAATATATTCATAGATAATTTATTAAAAATACATTTTTAATTTAATTTATACATTGACAAAACATTGATTTTATAAAAAAAATTGATTTTATAGACTTGGTTTATTAGTATTTATTAATTACAATTTTAACTCATTATAAGTAAAAAATTTTATTTCAAATATTCAAAAATGGATAAATCTTGTTTTTATTAATAAATTTGATATTGATTAAAATTTTAAAACTATAATTAAATCACATCAAAATTTTGTAGTAGTTTTCATGAAATTTAATTAATTGATTAGAACTGTGCAAAAATGTTTCAATTATATGATTTTACTTTTCATTTTATAATTTGCAGATTAAATATTCTTGATGAACATTGCTTGGTTATAAACGATTGCCGTCCATTGAAGCCGCCCACAGCGATATCTGATTGATTTTTATTTACTCTTTTCTTGAACAGTATTTTTTTTTTGTATTTATTTTTATGTTATTACGTGAGGTGTACTATTACTTTGTTCTTTTCAGATTTCTACAGGGCCGAATTAACTTCTAAATTCTTTCTAATGGAATTATTAACTAATTATAGTTAATTTTGTTAAAAATTATGTTAATCTTTTATTTTTCTCAAATTTTATTTCTATTACTGTTTAATTAATATACCATATAAAACTTAACAATATTAATCAAATAAATCAAATAATTATTTTTTAGTTAATGATAAATTTATTTACCATTTTAATCATTATAATTTATGCTTAATGAAATTTATGAGTTTTATTGTTTAAATTAAAGAATAAGATAATTTTTTAAATATAAAAATAATGCAATAAATTGTATTTATAATTTTCCTTTTAAAATTTAAAAACTCAATCTATAATATACAAAAATATATATGTATGCATACAAATAAATAGGGCTGTAAACGAGCCGAGCCGAGCCGAATAATGAGAAGCTCGAGCTCGAGCTCGACTCACAACTCGGGGCTCGATACTCGACTCGAGCTCGATCGAGTTTCATTTTTCAAGCTCGAACTCGATTCGTGATCGAATTCGAGCTATTCGAGTTTGCTCGATTAAGCTCGATTAATATATAAAAAAAGCTCGATTTTTATACTCGAAAAAAACTCGATTATTCGAGCTCGAGCTCGAGATCTTTTACAACTAATTTTTATCAAACCTAATAAATATTATATTTTCAAGATAACAACAACAACAATAACAACAACAACAATAATAATAATAATAATAATAACTTACACAACAACCAAATTTAAGCAAATAAAAGTCTCATTAAATGATTCAAATACAACACACAAATATAAGACATAATGAAACTTAGAAATTAAAATCCTAATTGAAAGATATTAAATATCCAAGCAAATAAATTCACAAATAAGTTACAACAAACCAACAATAATACATATGCTGCCTTCACAATATTATGTCTTCAAATGAACATTGGGCTCATATTGCTTTTCAATAAACCTATACAAAAGAATAATTACAAAACAAAGAAATTATAATTAACAATAAGAATAACGATAAAAGTACCCATGCAAGAAAAAGATTGTAATATTATTACAATGATCAATAACTTTAAATTTTTAACATTAGCATCAACATGGATTTTATCTTGTCAGTTGTCTTATAATCAGAGCAAAAAAATATAAACAGTATCTTGTCAATTACCTTAACATGAGTTTCTATCATTAGTTAACCTATGGTTCGTAAATTATAATGCAAAAAGCTCAATCTAGACTAGCTACTACCTATTTTTCTTTAGTAATGTTGTGACAAATTAAAAGTATTTAATAATAATATTTCATACATGTATAGAAGACATTAGATATACTCACTTTAGGGGATTTTGAGTGCAATCTCAATTGATTTCTTTTCTTTCTACATAGATAAAGTAAAGGAAAATAATAGTTAAAAATTAGATTAAAGCAATGATAGTCACCTAATAACAAAATAATAATAAAAAAAACTCACTTTGTTCTTCTTCTTCACTCCATGAAGATTCCGACACCAATCTCCTCCACAAAGTAATGCTTGCACTGTGTCAGGAGATAAAAAAGCACGATAAGTATCAATAACTCTATCTCCTGCACTAAAAGTAGCTTCTGAAGCCACTGTAGTGATAGGAATAGCAAGTATATCCCGAGCCATCTTGGATAAAATACGATACTTCAAAGTGCTCGCTTTCCACCATTCCAAAGCATGAAACTTAGTGGAATCTTTTTCACAGATAAAACAACCCTCAGTTAGGTAGACATCTAAATCAGATTGTTGTGGTTGATTTTACATAATTTGCAAATTCAAACCAACAAGAAGAAGAAGCTTCTATATTCATACCACTAATACCATTATCATGCACTTGAGTTTCAGCACTATGCTCATTGCCAAATTGATACTCACGAGCATATTCATCATAAATCTCATAAAGGGCATCTCGAACTTTAGCAATATTTTCTTTTGCTTCTCTATCAGGGTACATTCGAGGAAAAAAAAACTCAATCACCCTCATTTTGCACCTTGGATCCAAGATTGCTGCTATAGACATCAACAAATTACATTCTCCCCAATACTTATCAAATTTACTCTTCATCTTACGAACCATTGCTTGAACAAATTCATTTTCATCATTCATCCTTTTATCCAACAACACTTTCACACGATAAACTTCATTCAGAAACAGGTTTGAAGTTGGATAATCACTTCCAGAGATGATTTTAGTGGCTGAATTAAAAACTTCTAAAATCTCACAAACTTTCTTCACATTTTCCCAATCTTCATGACTTGGACAACATTCATAATGAGATTCTCGCTCTTTGAGTCTTGAAAACACTTCTTTGAATTTGATTGCAATCGACAACATCTCGAATGTCGAATTCCAACGTGTTTTACAATCGAGAATGAGTTTCCTATCAGGTAACTGTAACTGCTGTACTATATCAAAAAATGAGTTAAGTCTTTTATTTTGATTAATAAAATTGACACTTTCATGAACATCACCAATCACATTCCTAATCTCAGAAAAGCCATCTTGAACCATGAGATTTAAGATATGTGCACAACACCGAACATGAAATAATTTTCCTCCACAAAGCAACATCCTATTTCTTGAAAAAGTGTCTTTAAGAATTCTAATCGCCACATCATTGTTTGAAGCATTGTCCACAGAAAGTGTAAACACCTTGTTTTCAATTCCCCATTCCTTTAGACACTTAAAAATACAATCAACAATCTCAACACCGTGACGAGGAGGAAGTATGTGAACAAAGCTAATAACACGCTTTTGCAATCTCCAACTAGAATCTACAAAGTGTGCTGTAAGAACCATGTACTCAATCTTTTAATTACTTGATTTCCATAAATCTGTTGTCAAACTAATCTTGCTGACAGTCTTCAACAATGCCTTTAATTTCTTCTTTTCTGCTTCATAAACTTGCATGCAATCCTTTTTAATAGTATTACGTGATACATTTTCCCATTCAGGCATCCCACGTTTTTGCATCACGTTAAAACCTTCCTCTTCTATAATCAAAAAAGGATGCTCGTGCATAAGTATCCAATGTGCAGCTGTTTCTCTCATCTTTACCATATCAAACTTGCCATCTGTGAGAGCAGGTAGTATCTGTACATCACCACATGTGTTTACTGGCTGAAAGTTGATCATTTGTTGTTGATTCTGAAAAATTTTTCTCTTAACACAAGTTATCAAATGCCTCTTAAATTGAGTTGTACTTTTACTTGTATTTATTGCTAGCTTTTTCTTGCAATGGACACACTCTCATTTTTTGGAACCATAAAAAAGAGTGACTTCTTTGAACTCTAACCAAACAGCAGATGTCTTTTGTCTCTTTTTCTCATTACTTTTTTCACACTCTTCAGGGTCAGCATTATCACATTCTCTATCATTGGCATCAATGACTGGTGTTTTATCTGTGTTACCATTAGTGGCATCTAAAGCTTCATTCATTGAATCATTACCATCATCTGACATAATTCGACTAGTAAAAGAATTTATTATCGGTTGAACTGGTATAGAGAGATATCCCGGTGTGGTTGATGAACATGTTTAGTTCCTATAGCAAAAAAAAACACAAAGATAAATCAAAACAATAATATAAATTTTAAGGAATCAAAACAATAATGCAAACAAGTTGTTAGAAACATGTGCGGCTAAATTTATTGCCAGAAACATGCTAAAACAAGTTGCGAGGAACAAAATTATTGGAAGAGTATAAATTTTATTCTTTGGGAAATATACCTATATTGTAGGAATTTTAATAAATTTAAGATTACCTACTTCAATAATATTTCAATTTCCTAAAATCATTTCTTAAAATGAATATTTCTTATTAATTTTTACAATTATACATGCCTATTTAGTATTTATATAACATTAACTCAATCTCATTAGAAATAAATGTTAGGTTATATTCTAACAAATCTAATATGCATAAAGAAGAAAAGTATTCACATTAAACAGTCCCCAATAAATTAGTGATGAACTATATGGAAGCTCAAATTATGATTATGACTAAAAAGAATAGAGCCAATGACCTTTTTTTTTTGTTAAATAATATGAACCATCCAAAAGTTTTTCTACTGATAAAGCGTATTGTGCAAGTCTTGAAGTGGCCCAAATTCAATTACTTTCTTGCTAATAATATAGAGACTTTTGGTTTGCAAAATTCAGTATTTAAATGCAACTTCACAAAGAACATACTGCTTTTCACAAGTTTGCAACAAAAATAAAAGTATAATATGATAGTGTTTGACAAACAAATCAGAATTGAGAATATCAATACTAACAAATAGCTATAACACCTTGCCCCCTTTCATTGTTGTTCTCGATCTGCATCCCCAGAATATTCATAAGGGTATTTAATTTAGGCATTCATAAAGGTATTTAATTAAGGCATTCTTATTTAAACACCTTTTAGCATGAATTGGAAGCCTAACATAAAAACATTTAATAAAAAAATGGCACTCAAAAAGTATGTCATGGAGAAAAGGCTACGTTGAGGGATCGGGTTCTGTTCAAGCTACTGCAAACGTCGAATGGGTGGAACGAGCTTACCTTTTAGAGAGAGGAGAAAGGGCTACGTTGAGGGATCGGGTTCTGTTCAAGATCGGGTTCTGTTCAAGCTACTGCAAACATCGAATGGGTGGAACGAGCAGGGCTTCGTTGAGGGATCGGGTTCTGTTCAAGCTACTGCAAACGTCGAATGGGTGCTACTGCAAACGTTGAATGGGTGGAACGAGCAGGGCTTCGTTGAGGGATCGGGTTCTGTTGAAGCTACTGCAAACGTCGAATGGGTGCTACTGTAAACGTCGAATGGGTGGAACGAGCAGGGCTTCGTTGAGGGATCGGGTTCTGTTCAAGATCAGGTTATGTTGAAGCTGCTACAAACGTCGAATGGGTGCTACTGCAAACGTCGAATGGGTGGAACGAGCAGGGCTTCGTTGAGGATCGGGTTCTGTTCAAGATCGGGTTCTGTTGAAGCTGCTGCAAACGTCGAATGGGTGCTACTGCAAACGTCGAATGGGTGGAACGAGCAGGGCTTCGTTGAGGGATCGGGTTCTGTTCAAGATCAGGTTCTGTTGAAGCTGCTGCAAACGTCGAATGGGTTCTGTTGAAGCTGTTGCAAACGTCGAATAGGTTCTGTTCAAATCGGGTTCTGTTCAAGCTTTTTAGAGAGAGGAGAAAGGGCTTTCGAAAGGGTGGAACAAGCTTGGAAGACAATGGAGTGGGATTCGAGAAGAAAAGATGCCGTAAGTAAGGCTATTGGTGAGTGAGAGAGACGGGGAGAAAGACTGAAGGAGAAGAGAGAAAGAAAGAAAATAAAATTTTAGGATTTTTTAAGCTAAAGGTAAAAAAGTAATTTTATAAATAAAATAATAAAAATAAATATATAAAATATAAAATCAATTTTAACGATGAAAAGAAACTTGACTGGACTGCTCCATTATTTGCACCTCTAATTGAAAGTATATAATAACAGCATTTTTGCGTTTATAAATTCGCATCATAATTGCTTCATTAATAAAGAATTTCTCAAAAATTAAAGAATGATGTGACATGACTTTTAAATCCGCACTCAGCTCAGTCGACCGACCCATGCCACTTTCCAACGTAAAGCGCACGATCCTCGCGAGTCGCAATTGTCGGTTGTGCGACAAACTTTTCGAAAAAGACAAGTAGAAAAATCTTATTGCTTTCCTACCACGAAACAAAGTCCTCTCCGAAACAGAACTGTTTTTAAACTTGTGTGATTTCTTTGAGCATGAAGAATCCCTCGTTGTGCAGAGCTGGTAATAGAAATGAATATCAAGGAACAGTCAAAAATTTGCCCAAACAGGGGAGTGAGTGGTCTAGCGGTAGAGTACTATGAGTGCTCGAAAGGGAAGTTTCATGGAAGCCAATGTTGAAAAAGAAAACTCGATATCTTCTCACTCTGCTCCCAGACTACTCACTTCTCTGATTTGGGCGATTTTATTTCCGTCCATCACAGGCTGTTCCATGTGGTTCATAATTTCTGATGCCAGCTATGCTTGAAACTCCTTTCCCTTCTACTTTTTAATCAGAGTTGAAAGCAGTCAAGGCAGTGCGGATAGATGTATAAATCAAAACCCAGAAAAATACCATCGACTGAATGCCAAGGATTTGCCAGGACAATTGAAGCACCTCGTCAAACCTAGGCTGTTTCTTCAACTTTCTCGAGCTCCAAACAGGTAAGAGAAAAAATTCGCTCTAGTCTCATATTTCTCTGTTCTCAGGATCCTGTTGGTGTTCATGGAAAGTTTGAGGAAAAGAAAAATACGGGGAAGATTGACAGGAAAAGAAAATGAAAGAAGACAAGAAAAATATAATAAAATATGTTTAAAAAACAAAAAAAAAAAAAGAAAATTCAAAGGGTGAGACTACAGGTGTAATCTAACCAAATCAGTGGATCTATTGCTGAGCTCAAACTCAGTTTGATTTGGGAACTACAGTTTTATTTTTTATATTTGATACTGTTCATAATTTATTTAAGCAGCTCGAACTTGATAAGCATAATTGGTAAAATTGTAAATGCATATTTTAAAGATAAAGATTTAATCTTGAGACTCGAAACTTGATTTTTACTTGATTGGATTGCATTTTTTATATTTGAGTTATGCTCATAATTTACTTAAGCAGCTGTAGCTCGATAAGCACAATTGGTAAAATAGTAAATATTTAGGTTACACATTCTATTTTTCACTTATACATACATATTTTAAAACTAAAGATTCAATTAAACTTCCGAATCTCTTAAGTTTGGTATTAAATTAAAGTTGTTAATATTGAATCGAATAATATTTTATATTTTTTAAAAAATACGGTTAGATTTTTTAAAAAATATGGTATATTCATATATCAATTGTATTGATATATTATTTCAAAATTTTGAATTTAATATAAATATATTTATAAACATATATAAATTTATATATTATAATATTATTAATAGTTTATAAAATAAATATACAATATATTAAAAAATATTATAAAAATAA
Organism: Durio zibethinus; assembly: GCF_002303985.1. The sequence goes on from NW_019168152.1 coordinate 22,732, forward strand.
TATTATAAATATTTTATGATATTTTTAAATATTTAATTTAATGATATGATATTTAAATAAATATTTTTTTATAAATATTAAGATAAAAATAAAAAATAAAAAATTAATTAAGGTTTTATGATTTATAAACTTTATAAAATGAATATACTTGTTTTCTTAAAAAAATTTAAAATTTTTATAAATTTTGATTTTAAAAAATAAAGTAAAAAAAATAAAAATAAAAATAAAAAATTTAATTTTTAAGTGGTATTTTATTAATTAATTTTATTTTTATTAAGTTAAAAAAAATTAAATAATAAAAAATAAGTTAAAAATTATAAAATATATTTCATATTTATGTATTGATCAAACCGTATTATTTTATCAAAAATTATTTAAATAAGTTGAAATTAATAAAAACAGTATTATTCAATATTAAATTGGATATAAAAAATTATTTTTAGATAAATTGTATTTTAATATAATTGAAATATATCAATCGTGCCAAATTCTTTTCGATTTAAAACTTGATTGATTTAAACTTGTGTTCCAATTCAATAAAGAATGACTCAAACTCATGTATTTATTGGAACGTCCTCCATATTTCATAAATAACTTAACTTGGATACACACATAAAGGCACTATCTAAAAAATTTTTTAAGTCACATAAATATATATATTAGGTTTAACAGAATCTTAGCTCAATGATTAATTTTCAATACTTTTATTCATAAAAATAAAATTAAATACCATCTTCAATAATTAAACTTCATAAATTGAAATTAAGTTAATTTATCCCTTAAACGAAATTGAGATCAATGTGACTAATAATTATAACTTGGAACTAGAATTATACCTGCGTCCATAACCCAAAGTCATTGTGAACAGCACCAAATGCCATATGAATGTTTTTGTTTTTGTTTTTTTCAAAAATTTAAATTCAAAATAATCAAAACCTAAATGAATAAAACTAGAGCTTAGTTTGGATGTCATGTCGAGGAGGTGATAGAATATGATTAAAACAAAAAAGATGTCTAGATCACAGCTTAAATTCAATTCAATTAAGATTGATCTACAAAATTGAAAGATCCAAAAAAAATATTAAATTTAAAACAATTTGAGTCATAGATAATACAAACTCAAAATAGTATGAACTTAAAGTGATTTGGGTTTAGATGTAATCCAAATCCCTAAATTTGAGATCAACTAAATTTGAAAACCGAAAAAACTCAAATTTTAATTTAAAAAGACTCAAACTCTATTTAACCAAAAATTTATCAAATTCGAAATTAATAGAATTTAAAATTAATTGTACTTGAAATGATGTATTTAAAATAATTCAACCTAAAAGAATAAAACTAGAGCCCAGTTCGGATGTCATATCAGGTTCCTAGGGATAGGTTAGCTCTTCTCATCTATACATGTAGGTGTCACATTTTTTTTCTTTTTGTTTTATAAATGTACCACTTAATTGAAGACATAAAAATGTTATTTTTTGTAATGATTTAGGTTGCCTACAATTTAAACAAAATTTATAATATAAATGCAATGCTAGATATCATCATCTATATTTCATTATTTTAATAAATTATCTATGCAATTCTATATAAAACGTATTTTGAATGAGATGAGAGCTTAACAGGTGTATTGATATTCAATTTATATTCGTGGGCTTTTTTCGTTGTGGGATTGTTTTAGGTTAAAGCCTTGATTATGGGTAAAATTGAATAGAATATTTGATGAATTATCAGTGAACGTATTTGATTTTTATTTGTTTATATTCGTTTATTAAATTAAATAAATAATTTTAAATTATATTTTAAAATTTATTTATTTATTATTTGATAATAATAATAATAATAATAATATTACATATTTATCCTATACTCTAATATTTTTATTATCTTAACTCTTTCTCACTTTCAACTTTTATTTCTCGACCGGACACATCTCCTAGTCCTTTCAAACTTCAATTCTATATCTAGATTGGTAATTGTTTATTATCACTAGATGTCTAACGGCTGTTGAAATATATTAAGATCAAAGATTTGCGTTGTGAAGATCGAAGATTTGTGCTTCGCTCTCTATTTCCTTGCGGAATAGATCCTAAGTGTCGTTATTATTTCGAAGTGTCCCTTGAAAAACTTGAGATTTCATCAATTTTCAATCCTATTTTAGGTAGTGTATGCCGATTCCATCAGATCTATGATTTTTTATTTTTTAAAAAACTTTTAGGGTTTTTTTTACGCTTTTATACTATTTTTAAAGCCATTGGGTTGGAATTAAAGAAATCGGTGTTAGCGACGTTGGTTAATATTAAGTAAGATTTTGACATATTCATTTAGGGATTTCTTAACCTTTGTGTAATTGGATCTGTTTCTTTGGAAAGTTAGGGTTTATTTTACGTTTTTCAGCAATAATGGAATGGTAGCAAGTATGGTGAAGGCAGGGGAGATAGAAGCGAAAATTTTATAATTTGATGGTAATTTTGGAAGACATCTATGTTAAAGTTTGTAAATTTGCCTGTAATTTCAAATTGGATTTTTCTAATATGTGTTTGCTAAGAGATGTTAGAGCTGTTAGTTCTGTGTATAGGCGAGAAAACACGCATCATAGTGTACTTCATCCATCAAGTGCAGTAATATCAAGGGTTACAATGAGCACTCCAGTAGAAAATGGTTTCTCATTGCATTTCTAGAACCAGCATTGCAGAAGCTAAACTGTTGCATCTTCTTATTGAGATGAGTCCCCTGCGTCTATCAATCTTTGGGCAATTATTTTAAAGTGTCTTAAAAAGAAAGTTTCTTGGTTCTTTGATTGATCTTTGTAGTTTATGATTTCAATTTTTTGTAAAATTTCTTAAATTTATTTTTATATAGGATTTCATAATTTATAATTAATTGTTTATTTGTTTAGTTTATTTATTGTTTATGAATATAATTTATAATATGTTTATAATAATTTATATATATGTAGATATATTTATTTGACGTTCATGAATGAATTTGTTTAATTTAAACGAATCAAATATAAATGAATGTGAATATTTTATTATTTAAATAAATTGAATTTAAATATAATTAATAAATTTTTTTACAAAATAAATTCAAATAACTTTAAAAATAAATAAATAAATTATAAATATATATTCATTCATTTATATTCAATTTATTTATAATCCTAACCTTAACAGGGATCGTGTTTTTACTTGGCAGAGTATATGTAAATCTCAAAGTCATTTGATTTGAGATGAAACGAATATTATTAAAGATCAAGAACGCATTTGAAATCTTTGTAGGTTACATCTCAAATCAAATCAACTCGCTTTTTTGCACTCGCTTATTGAAATTTGATAACAAAATTTGTGTGGCACGTAAAAAAATGATAGTGTTGTCAAGTCTGTGCGCGTGGCATGGAAAAAATGATAGCGTTGTCAAGTCTGTGCGCATCTCCACGGTCTTGTACATTATGATTGATTTGTCTTTGTTTTTGTGAGTTTAGCTTATGTTTCATTCAAATTTTCTCTTCGGTATTTTATTTCTTTTTCTTTTTGCGAATTTTTTCTTGGTTAAAGATTTTTTGGGTTTGACATTTGTTTACTTTTTTTTTATGTATTTTTTATTATTATTTTTGTTTTTTTAGGTTTTAAGGTTCGATTACAATTACAGTTGTTTGGTTTTTGAAAAAAGATTTAGATATCTGTTAGGTGTTTGTATATGTGTATGTTTTTTTTTCTTATTTGTTCTGCTCAAATTTTGGTCTCCCTTAATGATTGAATGGTGTTTTCTTTAGGTTTCTACAATGTTTTAACTTTGCAATATTGCTTGATTTTTTTTTGCTCAACTAAAAAACGAATTTTATTAGAACAATGTAAATCCCATGAGCAATGCCAATTACAATGGCACAAGCCTTTGCTGACATTCTACCTATGAAATTGTTGTTAGGAAATACTAACTAAACCTGCGACTCAACCATATTTTTAACAACAAAGTAACTACAACCAGGCATAAAAAAACTTATTAATGTTAACCCTCATTTCTGCTAACGCATCTGCAAAAGGAATTCGCTTCCCCTGTTAGTACGAAATCTACCATTCCAATATTCCTCCTTTAAGATATCAATTTCATCCAAGATGGTTCGCAATCATCATAGTCTGTTTCCATTGTTGCTAATGCAAGAAATCACCACCATGGAGTCCTGATTCAATGATTAAAGGTTTTTTTAATTTATACCACTGTAAGTTCTTAAACATCTCCATTGCTTTCTTACAGTTAGTAGCTCTGCCATGTTGGATTGTTGAATACCAAGAGGGCCACAAAAAATTCCTCTGGTGTCACTCTTGTAGTCCTTTAAGACACCTCCACAACCAGCAGGCCCAGGCTTACTCTGGCAGACCTATCGACATTGAAGTTCAGAACATTCGATGCTAGACATAGCCATTGGATTCCTTTCCTACGGTCCTGTACTTCCTCCCTTCCTAATGCCCATGGATATAGCCATCATTCAGATTCATTTATCAAACACCCTTCTGCAGCCGCTTTTACCCAAAACAAGGATTTTAAACTTGATTAAGAAAATTACCTTGTCTCCATCCTATTTTTTGTTGTTAAAAACTATTCGTTCTCGCTAGCCAGATCGCCCAAATTGTAGCAGAACACATACAACCAGCCACTTTTGTTTATTCTCTCCCTTCAAGACCACGCCCTCACATAACCTCAGTAGTCCCTCAACAGTTTTTCGATGCAACTCATTTGAGACCCACTAATTAAATCCTTGCGCCATACCATGCACAGTAACAATAACAGGATATCACGATCAAAAACACCTTTAATAATTCATGCAAAAAAAATTTTGTATAGATTATTTACTGACAATTAAATTTTGTAAGCAAAAGAACTTTTACTAATGGTTTTTTAATATCGTTAGAATATACCATACTTATACCAACACTTTATTTAACCTCAATATAAATAAACTTTTTTTGACAATATATGACTATCCAACAATATAAATATATTATTACTGATGGTTATTACGTAACCGTCAGTATAGGCTCAAAACAAAAAAACTATTAGCTTACAAAATTTTGATTGGGATTATTTGAGGCATTTTGGCCAAAAATACTTTCAATAATCCATTCAAAAATTTTTGAAGAGAGAATATTGAAGGTATTTTCCGATCAAAAACGCTTTCAATACTCCATTCAAAAATTTTGGAAGAGATTTTTTGAAGGTATTTGGTCTAAAAACACCTTCAATATATCAAACAAAAATTTTGTTAAGAGGATTATTGAAGGCGTTTTTGGCTCAACAAATTTGAAAGGGATTATTAAGAGTATTTTTGGCAAAAACGCCTTCCATAATCTCCTAAAAAAATTTGGAAGGGATTATTGAAAGCATTTTTAACCAAAAACCAACTTTCAATAATCTCTCAATAAATTTAGAAGGGCTAAAAATGCCTTCAATAATTCCCTCATAAAAAATTTATTAAAGGGATTATTCAAGGCATTTTTGACCAGAAATATCTTGAATGACCCCATTGAATTTTTTTGTAAAGGATTGTTCAAGGTGTTTCTAGTAAAAAGTGCCTTAAATAATTCCAAAAAAGTGGCAGGCTTATGAATTTAAATCATTTTTCTTTACCTCTACCTCCTATTGACTCTATATACTTAATCTGCACCTCTCACTAACTTTTTTTCACTTGTTGGTACCCGTAGCCTAATCTCCACCTCTCACCAACTCTCTTCACCTCTCACAAACTCTACGAACTCAAACCTATCGGCACTTATTTTGTTTTAGAGTTGAATCAAAGTTGAAGCATCAAGACTCTCATCATTTTTCAAAGGTATTTTTCATTTTCTGCATTTCAATTTTGTGTCATTAAGCATGCCTTTTTTTTGTAATTTTGGCTATAGTGGATGAATTTAGGCTCAGTCTTTGTCACCTTAAAAAGTAGAGGAGAGCTTGAAAATGTTATTAGCAGCACTATTTTTTGTTAATGGAATAGCTTCAATAAGAAAAACAGATGAAAACTTCATCTATTCTACTGCGGATTGGTGGCCTCTTGATAAATGTGACTATGGAACATGAAGATGGGGAAGAGCTTCTCTTCTTAATCTAGTAAATAGCTTATCCTTAGGCCTTTAGGATAAAAATATCACAAAAAAAAATCTTTCTTTTTGAAATTTTAATGCCCGCGTCGCTTTTATAGGAATTTCTTAAATAACAAATTGGCTAATTAGGAAACGAATTGTGTGGCTACGGCATTGGAACAAGAGTTGCAACATATCAATATGCATCTGATGTGAACAATCTTCAAAATATTGTTCAAAATATATAGAGATGATTTGAAGTTCAGCCATTAGTAATAGCACCTAGAGGATTTTTTTATGCAAACTTTGACCACCATGTTTGTAGACATTCAATCATAGATATTAATGCTCTTTTTTTTTTTTTGATTTGGTACAATGATGTTAGTTCT
>NW_019168153.1:0-2500 GCF_002303985.1 Durio zibethinus
ACAGAATTTCTTCAATTCCAATCGACTAGGCGTATTGTGTCGATTTTTTTGAGTAATATACCTGGAAATGCCCGTTGATTCCTTATTAACGACGTTTCGAACACAACTGGTACATTCCAAAATAATCGTTACTCGGACATCTTTACTCTTGGCCATGAACCCCCTTTGAGTTTTTAATTCACCCAACTCTTCTATTTTCCGATCAAAAGTGAAGAAGAAAGGAATGAAAATAAATAATAAAAGTTGCTAACTCAAAACCAAATCCTGAAAGATTTCGTTGCAATCAATTGCAATCAATATAGTAAATCAATATGTATTATACTAATAGTAAATAAGTAATACAATGATTTCTAACTCGATTTAGAATCACAGTACGGTATTTTCTTTAAGTATCTTGTAGGATACTGTTGTTCCAGCCACATTTCTCTTTTCGCTCTACTAGTAATTTAATTGGAGCTTGAACCCAAGTTTTGTTGAGGTTCAATCCACTTTTTTCGTTCTACCTTCCTTATTTATTTTATATAATTCTTATATAATTAGAATTCTAAAAAAACTAAATAGAATTATTTCTTATATAATTAGAATTCATTTCTTATATAATTATAATTCTAAAAACAACTAAAGTCAAGGGGGGGCGAGAGATTAGTCACAGATATTTGATTGTATATCGATCTAATCTTTTTCACCCCGTCCCGCGACAATAACTAGAATTAAAAAAAAGGGAATGTTAACGCATCCGGGAAGAAACGATTGATCTCTATCAATAAACCCGCTAAAGAACCGAACCAGAGAGTACTTAGTACCGGTGCTACGGAAAGATATGTTTTTAGATCTCGCATTTAAAATCCTCCTTCTTTATCGTATTACATACATTATGGTAATACATATATAATCACATGTATGTGTGGTTAAAGACCACTTGTATTTGTATATTTGTACCCGGAATTCCTAATTCAAAATTAAAATTTAAATGTACAATGATTCGATAGATAAGATTTTCCTTTTCTTAAAAACAGCAAAATAGGTCCCTTTCTGCCTGAGAATTCCCGCCAAAAAGATTCATTTATTATTCATTATATGGTTGTTATATGATATGAGACCAAAAAGAGGAAATGGAAAGATAATTTTTGTATATCAATAGATGAAATAAGGGTGTGGAAAACAAGACAGGGATTCTCTACAATAACATCGTAGGCCAATTGAAAGGGATGTAGCGCAGCTTGGTAGCGCGTTTGTTTTGGGTACAAAATGTCACGGGTTCAAATCCTGTCATCCCTACCTATTACTTCTCCTTTGAGCAGTAAGGAGGGAGCCATTTTAGTTTTAGATTGATTAAAATTAAGCATACATAATCTATCATTTTCTCATATTATATATGATATATGATAGTATAGGTGTGCACGATGTATTGGGGTTATAAAATAAAAGAATCCTCTTTTTTACAGTCTTATTTATTATGATAAGAAAGCGCTCTTAGTTCAGTTCGGTAGAACGTGGGTCTCCAAAACCCAATGTCGTAGGTTCAAATCCTACAGAGCGTGATTCCGCTCTTGTTAAGTCGAAAATTACACCGAACTGAAAAAAAAAAAAAAAAAAAAAAAATTGAACAGCAATTCGAATTTGACCTCCTTGAATTAAATTAATTAAATTAAAATTAAAGGGGTCAGTCAAAAAAAGAGATGTTAATTAATCAAAGGTCCAACTGATCACCACGTATGTATTGTAAATATGCGGTTACGAATAATCCAGCCAAAGTAATAGGAATTAGACCTAAGACGATTCCAAATAGAAAAACTTCAATCATTTCAATTTATTTGAAAGGAGAAAAAGAAAGGTAATATCTATCCCTAAATATTAATCTCTATTGCCCATGAATATCAATAACTAATAATTGATAATTAACACGGTAAGGAACTATAGAATATATGGAATAGGACAGAAAACTTTGTTTTTATTAATTGTTCGTTCATTCAATTAATTTTCAAATAAGTCGTATCTTACTCAGACCAATAAATAGAGCTGAGGTTATAGTTAAAGCCGCTAGTAAAAAACCGAAATAACTAGTTAGAGTAGGCATGAAGGAGCTAAATGAAATATGTTCTTTTTATACATATGTTTATAAAGCACTTACCTAAGTTTCAATTTTTAAAAGAGACGGGGATAAGCAAAAATACCAATTGAAAGAATAAGTTCAATTGAAATTTTTTGATTCATCAATCATTCTAAACGGTATTCACAAAAATAGAGCGGCAGGACAAGAGTAGAAAAGAAAAAGAAATAGATTCATCATCTTTGTAGTTAGGTCAAGAAAAACCTTTGGATCTAATACAAGAATACAAGAAAGGCCGCCTCACAAATATTGATTAGTAGAATTTTTTTTTTATTCCTTGCTCTTTTTTTTATCTATATCTAATACTATCGACTACTCTTACTTGTTACTAGACGACTAAGCAATTCCTTAAAATAAAAAAAGGAGGGCTTACAACAAAAAACAAAACCT
>NW_019168153.1:5000-27500 GCF_002303985.1 Durio zibethinus
ACCATAAAAGAAAATACCTATTAAACCGATCACAGGAATACCAGTTACCGTACCTATTATCCAAAGAGGAATCCTTCCAGTAGTATCGGCCATTTATCCCGCTTCCCTCCACATTTCATCAAGTGGTCATGCTAAAGACATAAACAGTCATAGATAATTATGAGATGCAATCCTTCCGAATGGGATAAGAGAATTCCTACTATTATTTAGTATTCTACTACTCTTTTTTTCTTAATTGAAGAAATAATTGGAAAATAAAACAGCAAGTACAAAAATGAGTAATAACCCCCAGTAGAGACTGGTACGATTCAATTCAACATTTTGTTCGTTCGGGTTTGATTGTGTCATAGCTCTATAATTAATTCGGATTAGGTTTATCGTTGGATGAACTGCATTGCTGATATTGACCCCAAAAAAGAAACGGTAGGTACAGCTAGTCCGTGAACAGCCAACCATCGCACTGTAAAAATTGGATAGGTTCGATCTATGGTCATTGGGTCCTCCTAAAAAGATCTACTAAATTCATCGAGTTGTTCCAAAGAATCAAAACGGCCGGTTATTAATGGAATTCCTTGTCGGCTCTCTGTAAAATACTCGTTTGGACGAGGGCTTCCAAACACATCATAAGCTAAACCTGTGCTGACGAATAACCAACCCGCAATGAATAGGGAAGGTATAGTAATACTATGAATGATCCAGTATCGAATACTGGTAATAATATCAGCAAAAGAACGTTCTCCTGTGCTTCCAGACATGCTGAGCTCCGCATATTCTTGTAGGGGATCGATTCCGTAAAAGATGAGATCAGTAAACGGAAATTCACTGAAATTCAATCTTTGTGAGATCGTCAATATTGTACCAAAGGTATTTTTAGAGTATACCGAATCAGTATAGCTATCCTTCTTCTGACACAGCAACGCAATTTCAAACAGTATATCGACATGAAGTGCTAGATAATTTCTTTCTTCTTCTTGCTTGTCGATGTATAACCACGTATCATGCGATAGAAAATTCCTCAAATTCCTGGAATATAATATAGGGGATTCTATTATTGGTTTGGGGCTAGAAACGGAAGATCAGGTAACCCGTGAATCCAACAAGTTTATAATAATTCATGAAGGAAATTATCATATTTCCGCAAGTCAATTAGATGCGAAATCTAAAAATTGACTTTTTTTCGTAATTGCATAAGAGGTTTTGTTTTTTGTTGTAAGCCCTCCTTTTTTTATTTTAAGGAATTGCTTAGTCGTCTAGTAACAAGTAAGAGTAGTCGATAGTATTAGATATAGATAAAAAAAGAGCAAGGAATAAAAAAAAATTCTACTAATCAATATTTGTGAGGCGGCCTTTCTTGTATTCTTGTATTAGATCCAAAGGTTTTTTCTTGACCTAACTACAAAGATGATGAATCTATTTCTTTTTCTTTTCTACTCTTGTCCTGCCGCTCTATTTTTGTGAATACCGTTTAGAATGATTGATGAATCAAAAAATTTCAATTGAACTTATTCTTTCAATTGGTATTTTTGCTTATCCCCGTCTCTTTTAAAAATTGAAACTTAGGTAAGTGCTTTATAAACATATGTATAAAAGAACATATTTCATTTAGCTCCTTCATGCCTACTCTAAACTAGTTATTTCGGTTTTTACTAGCGGCTTTAACTATAACCTCAGCTCTATTTATTGGTCTGAGTAAGATACGACTTATTTGAAAATTAATTGAATGAACGAACAATTAATAAAAACAAAGTTTTCTGTCCTATTCCATATATTCTATAGTTCCTTTACCGTGTTAATTATCAATTATTAGTTATTGATATTCATGGGCAATAGAGATTAATATTAGGGATAGATATTACCTTTCTTTTTCTCCTTTCAATAAATTGAAATGATTGAAGTTTTTCTATTTGGAATCGTCTTAGGTCTAATTCCTATTACTTTGGCTGGATTATTCGTAACCGCATATTTACAATACATACGTGGTGATCAGTTGGACCTTTGATTAATTAACATCTCTTTTTTTGACTGACCCCTTTAATTTTAATTTAATTAATTTAATTCAAGGAGGTCAAATTCGAATTGCTGTTCAATTTTTTTTTTTTTTTTTTTTTTTTCAGTTCGGTGTAATTTTCGACTTAACAAGAGCGGAATCACGCTCTGTAGGATTTGAACCTACGACATTGGGTTTTGGAGACCCACGTTCTACCGAACTGAACTAAGAGCGCTTTCTTATCATAATAAATAAGACTGTAAAAAAGAGGATTCTTTTATTTTATAACCCCAATACATCGTGCACACCTATACTATCATATATCATATATAATATGAGAAAATGATAGATTATGTATGCTTAATTTTAATCAATCTAAAACTAAAATGGCTCCCTCCTTACTGCTCAAAGGAGAAGTAATAGGTAGGGATGACAGGATTTGAACCCGTGACATTTTGTACCCAAAACAAACGCGCTACCAAGCTGCGCTACATCCCTTTCAATTGGCCTACGATGTTATTGTAGAGAATCCCTGTCTTGTTTTTCCACACCCTTATTTCATCTATTGATATACAAAAATTATCTTTCCATTTCCTCTTTTGGTCTCATATCATATAACAACCATATAATGAATAATAAATGAATCTTTTTGGCGGGAATTCTCAGGCAGAAAGGGACCTATTTTGCTGTTTTAAAGAAAAGGAAAATCTTATCTATCGAATCATTGTACATTTAAATTTTAATTTTGAATTAGGAATTCCGGTACAAATATACAAATACAAGTGGTCTTTAACCACACATACATGTGATTATATATGTATTACCATAATGTATGTAATACGATAAGAAGGAGGATTTTAAATGCGAGATCTAAAAACATATCTTCCGTAGCACCGGTACTAAGTACTCTCTGTTCGGTTCTTTAGCGGGTTTATTGATAGAGATCAATCGTTTCTTCCCGGATGCGTTAACATTCCTTTTTTTAATTCTAGTTATTGTCGCGGGACGGGGTGAAAAAGATTAGATCGATATACAATCAAATATCTGTGACTAATCTCTCGCCCCCCTTGACTTTAGTTGTTTTTAGAATTATAATTATATAAGAAAATGAATTCTAATTATATAAGAAATAATTCTATTTAGTTTTTTTAGAATTCTAATTATATAAGAATTATATAAAATAAATAAGGAAGGTAGAACGAAAAAAGTGGATTGAACCTCAACAAAACTTGGGTTCAAGCTCCAATTAAATACTAGTAGAGCGAAAAGAGAAATGTGGCTGGAACAACAGTATCCCTACAAGATACTTAAAGAAAATACCGTACTGTGATTCTAAATCGAGTTAGAAATCATTGTATTACTTATTTACTATTAGTATAATACATATTGATTTACTATATTGATTGCAATTGATTGCAACGAAATCTTTCAGGATTTGGTTTTGAGTTAGCAACTTTTATTTATTTATTTTCATTCCTTTCTTCTTCACTTTTGATCGGAAAATAGAAGAGTTGGGTGAATTAAAAACTCAAAGGGGGTTCATGGCCAAGAGTAAAGATGTCCGAGTAACGATTATTTTGGAATGTACCAGTTGTGTTCGAAACGTCGTTAATAAGGAATCAACGGGCATTTCCAGGTATATTACTCAAAAAAATCGACACAATACGCCTAGTCGATTGGAATTGAAGAAATTCTGTTCCTATTGTTACAAACATACAATTCACGGGGAGATAAAGAAATAAATCGAATCAAGTACTCGTATGTCAACCCTTCCCGAGAATATGAGAAAATAGGACATTAGGTATTTAGGTAACATTAGGTATTTAGTATGAGAAAATAGGACATTAGGTATTCAGGTATAATAATATATATTATATAATATATTAAGTAATATTAAGTATATAATTAGTTAGATATAATATATAACTAATATATAACAAATATTTTATTTATATATTAGTCTATATTTGTATTTCCTTGTCTATTCCACGCTTTCTTTTTAAAGTGAAGTTTTTAGTTTTAAATTATTCTATATGCACGTTAATAAATTTTTAACCTTTTTAACCTGGTATATGATTGTATCAATATTCTTTTATTTTTTTTTATTCTATTTTTTATTTAGTTCTTATTTTTTTAATAATTTTTTTCTTTATTCTCGAGTCAATTATTTATTTTTTTAGTTTACCGTCTTCGAATGATTTTTAGTTTACAGTCTTCGAATGATTAGGAGTTGGATTTTCATTGATTAGGAATTAGATTTTTAATATCACTAACTATTTTTTTTTTTATTTTCTATTCGTGCATAATGATTATTTTAATATTGTTAATTTTAATATTGTTGTTAATTTTAATATTGTTAATATTGTATTATTTATTATATTGTATGATTTATTCATTACTATATTTTTTAGTTATTACTATATTTTGTATTTATTACTATATTTCATTATTTATTTCTTATTTTATTAATTATTTATTATTTTCGTGTCGGTTCTATATATATTTATAAATTATATTTATTTATTATTTATGTATTATCACAGTTATAGATATTTATTTAAATTATATTTATATATTAAATATATTAAAATATTAAATTATATTTATATTTTATATATTAAATATATTAAAATATGAAATTATATTTATATATTAAATATATTAAAATATGAAATTATATTTAAATAAATATCTATAAATAATATAATAATAAAATAAACTAATAAAATAAACAAATAAATAATAAATAAATAATTAAAATAAACTAATAAAATAAACAAATAAATAAGAAATAAATAATAAATAAATAATACAATAATAAAAAAACAAAGCAAATCGTATTTATTCTATTAATTCTATAATTTGAATTTGATCCGATCAAAATAGGATTTTAGAAAAGGATAGGATAGGATTATTTTTAGAAATAAGGAATAAAGAAATGATGGATAAATACAAGCGATCTTTTCGTAGGCGTTTGCCCCCGATCCAATCGGGGGATCGAATTGATTATAGAAACATGAGTTTAATTAGTCGATTTATTAGTGAACAAGGAAAAATCTTATCTAGGCGAGTAAATAGATTGACTTTAAAACAACAACGATTAATTACTATTGCTATAAAACAAGCTCGTATTTTATCTTCGTTACCCTTTATTAATAATGAGAAACGATTTGAAAGAAGGGAGTCGACCGCTAGAACTAGAACCAGAAATGAGAAACGATTTGAAAGAAGAGAGTCGACCGCTAGAACTACTGCTCTTAGAACCAGAAATAAATAGGCTTACCCTTCAATTGACTCAAAATTATCAAACGTAGACTGATGCTTTATTCAAAAAATCTGATAATCAAAATTGTCGTGTCGTAAGAAAAAAGAAATAAATAAAAGAATCGAATCGGGTTGGGGAAGAAAAATAAATTTTTTTTTTTTTTATTGAGCGTCTTCGCTCATCTTGTTTTCTTGTTTTGATGACCTTATCAGAATTTTTTTATCATATTAATTTCTACTCTACCTCCCTCGAGTTCATTCTCGAGGGAACCCATTTCATTTAAAGCATTTCGGTGGATTCCTTCCGATCTCCTTATTTTATAATCTCGTTGGAAATCATATAAAGACAATTCTATTTGAGATAGCTATTTGTGCAAGTATTTTACGATTAAGAAGCAACTGTTTCTTGTACCGATTTTTTATTAATCTACTATAATTATAGGATACCCCCATTCCTCGAATTCCTGCATTTATTCGAGTGATCCACAAACGACGAAAATATCTTTTTTTCCTATCTCTATCCCGATCAGCCGAAACCAAAGCTCTTACCTTGTCTCCGAGCTATATATCCCTCTTTCATTCTGGTCATTGAATAAAAGAAATTTTGATGAATAACTAATTCTTTCTTTCAGTTATTCTTTTCTAGTCTATTAATAACAAAACGGATTCTTCCAATGTATAAAATAAAAATTCCAATGGCTTTTGCTACTATAACCGTCCCGCCCACGATTTTTCCTTTTTTCTAGGCATTTCATTTCGCCTTGAAATAAGAAATTGTATTGATACTAGGTATCAAAAAAAGCATATTAACTAAAATAAAGGAGTAAATAGAAATGGATAAATAAATAGTGGGTTCCATCGTTTCTATGGTTACTTCTTAAACGGTGAGGTCCCCTCTATACACCGGAGCTCATTCCTTCATTTAACATTTAATTGGTAACTTGTACAGTTCACACTCTTCGGCTCTACTCATAAATTTTTCAGTAATAGATCTTTCACAACGAGATCTATCTTATACAGTAACGGTATGTAATTAGGAGGATTAATTGGGTAGCTGACCCTGTTAGTCCGTTCTTTGCAAGAGTCGAAGCATAATCTTTTTGCTTTTTAAATAGGATTTTCCCCGCTTAATGGATAAGCATTTGCTACCAATGGGGAATTTTTAAAAAATTCCAAGATTGGATTTGCGCCAATGGAAACCATAAATTTCATACACAATAGAAGGATATGGTAGATCTATCTTTTTTAGATAGTGAACGGAAGAACCCCATTCTATTCACTGGTACTGATCGTTGATACTGAAAAATTGTTTCCTTTTTCTCAGCCCATGATCTGAACAAGTCGCACATACACCCTAGTACATCTTCCTCGGCGCTGAGGACATCCCCGAAGAGCAGGGGCTTTCGTGACATTTCTAATTGGCTGTCTTGCATTTCTAATAAGTTGTTTAATAGTTGGCATGCTGAATCATATACAATCATATACATAATAGACTGGTTTAGATCGATCCTAACCAGATGATTATGAATTACTTCTTTTTCTCTTTAATAGATTAATAAAATATTAATCTATTAAAGAGAAAAAGAAGGAAAGGAATAAGAGGGATTAAATCAATCTAAATCAAAATTAAATGGTGTTCCATTGTCGTCAAATGGTGGTCTTCCATTGCCATTGTCGTCAAATGGTGGTCTTCCATTGCCATTGTCGTCAAATGGTGGTCTTCCATTGCCATTGCATTGTCGTCAAATGGTGGTCTTCCATTGCCATTGTCGTCAAATGGTGGTCTTCCATTGCCATTGTCGTCAAATGGTGGTCTTCCATTGCCATTGTCGTCAAATGGTGGTCTTCCATTGCCATTGTCGTCAAATGGTGGTCTTCCATTGCCATTGTCGTCAAATGGTGGTCTTCCATTGCCATTGTCGTCAAATGGTGGTCTTCCATTGCCATTGTCGTTAACTAGTCTCCATTTTTTATTCACTATAGGTTTGTTATTCACTATAGGTTTGTTATTCACTATAGGTTTGTTATTCACTATAGGTTTTTCATTCACTATAGGTTTTTCATTCACTATAGGTTTTTCATTCACTATAGGTTTTTCATTCACTATAGGTTTGTTATTCACTATAGGTTTTTCATTCACTATAGGTTTTTCATTCACTATAGGTTTTTCATTCACTATAGGTTTTTCATTCACTATAGGTCTCGATTCTGTACGCACTATATGATCCACAATTCCATGATCTTTGGCTTCTTTTGCTGACATAAAATTATCTCTTTCCATGTCTTTGTTTATAACCCATCGGGGCTGGCCCGTTCTTTGTACATAAGCCTCTATGATGTCTTCTTGCATTTTCATTACTTCGTCTGTTTCCATGACCCAGTCTTTGAAGCCATCATCCTTAAGCATACTAATAGGTTGATGGATCATTACCCTGATGATATAACATACTTCTAACTCACATAATGAGGCGAGAAGAATAGCTATAGAATTGAACAACCGTACAGGCATTTTTTGCGCATTGCATACGGCTTTACAATTGCATACGGCTTTACAATGGAATTCTCTTTTTTCTTTCATCGAAAAAAAGAGAAAATATAGAGTCTATTAGACCCAGATTAATAAATAATCCAATTACCATCCTTCTTTTTCTTTTTTTTCGGAAAAGTTTAAAAATACTATGATGGCTCCGTTGCTTTATATATTTATTTCGTCTGTGATTCAGCAATCCCAAAGTTTCTTTTTTTTTTTTCAAAAAAAAAAAGAAAGAAAAAAAATAGTCTTTTTTTTTTTCGTACTCTTTCATAACATAAATATTGTTAATAGCCTCTGGTAGGAAAAGAAAAAAAGTTTGTGACGCCTGAGATGGGCCCACGATAGCTAAGATCAAATTGGAAATGCCCCTTCTCTCATACTACTCTTTCGATACATAATCTAATATTTTTTTTTGAAAAAAAAAAAAGAAATAAAAAAAAAATTTCATATCGAATTCAAAGTGCCATGCTATTATTACTTACTAATTCATATTTCATATGGCGAAGGCATAGTCTTCTTTTTTCTTTCCATCAATAATAAAAAAAAAAAACTCATTGGCGCCGAGCGTGAGGGAATGCTCTGCGTTTGGTAATTTCTCCTCCGACCAAGAGAAAAGCTGCGATTGAAGCGGTCAATCCCATGGCTAGTGTATGCACATCTGGTTCCACTGCTTGCATAGTATCAAAAAGAGATAATCCAGATACTATCCCTCCGCCAGGAGAGTTTATAAAAAAAAACAGGTCTCGGCTATTACTCTCTATACTGAGATAGATCATAATACCCGCAAGTTGATTCGAGGTCTGGATATCAAGCTCTTTGCCCAAAAAAAGCAATCTTTCTCGATAAATTCGGTTGATTAGGATAAAATTGTATCCCTTAGTAGCCGTACAGGCACCTTTTGATGCATACGGTTCAACAAAAATTGCGAAAAAAAATCAATGTGTAGATTCCAGCCATCCTTTGTTTTTTCTAGTCGGACCTTTCTAACTTCTAATTTCTAATGAAGGGGCTTTTTCTTACATTTTTTAAATAAAATGAAATTTAAAATTAAATTAAAGAAAGATGAGTTTTGGCCCGTTTTCCTATAATATAGAAAAAATTCGCTAAACTTATTGCACAAACTTTTCATTGATCCATTTTTTTTTCATTGCGATTCAATCCAAATCACGATGTCATTTTCTTGTTCCTGAATGGGGTTCGTCAATTTTTTATTCAATTTTTTTAGGTTTATGCTCTACTCCGAGTAAAGATCTGCCCGATTTTTATTTGCACATATAGGACAAATGACCCAATACCACGTCTTTTTGCTATGATTTCATTTCCTTTTTTTATTTTAATTTAATTCCTTTTTCTTTCATGTTTTTCGCCAAATATTCAACGTATTTCCCATATTATTCGATTGATTAACAGTTTGAAATCGCTCTTATTTATAATTAAAAAAAAAAAGAAAAATTATGATTATGATATAGGTGGTAATCATAAATATATTACCAATTGGGTTTTTTCTAAACGGAGCCTGGATACTTCATTTTATCAGTCCAACCAAGCCAACCATAAATCATTCTAATTGAAAATATTAATCTGGATACACCCCCATGAAATGGATCTCTAATTGCACTTCATTACACTTCCCGCTACAAATTTTTGATAATTCAATCAATCTTTTTGGGGCGAAACAGGGGATATCTCGATCGGGCGAGAGAACGGGGGAATCCCATATGACCCAATATATTTGACAAGTCGCACTATATGTCAACCCAGCTTGCATCGTTATCTCCCGGAACTTGAAAAGGAACTTTTGGAATACCAACAGGCATAAAGTAAAAAGAATGTAAAATTATATTTCGCTTTGATTGTGGAAGCGTAATACGTAATGTAATACGTAATAATGGTCTTATCTTAATAATATGTAATATTATATTTCACTTTGATTGTGGAAGCGTAATACGTAATGTAATACGTAATAATGGTCTTATCTTAATAATATGTAATATTATAATATGTAATATTATATTTCACTTTGATTGTGGAAGCGTAATACGTAATGTAATACGTAATAATGGTCTTATCTTAATAATATGTAATATTATAATATGTAATATTATATTTCACTTTGATTGTGGAAGCGTAATACGTAATGTAATACGTAATAATGGTCTTATCTTAATAATATGTAATAATGGTCTTAATAATATGGGCCTTTATCATATTTTATACATAGATAGACTAAGGCCATAAAATAAAGAAAGGCGGAATGAATGAAAGAGAATTCTTACGAATAGGTCCTTTGAATGATGAACAAATAGGGATGCATTCATTCATAAAAAATAGGATCAACCCCCATTGCGTATTGATACTTATCGAGTATAGAATAGATCTGCTTCTCTTTTTTCTTCTGAGCCGAATTCTTCCCTTATTACTAATGGAATAGAACAAACATTAATCCTTTCTCCGAAAGAATCCACCGAAAAGGGGAGGTATTCCAATGCAATAAAGTTACATAGTGTCTATTTTTCGTTGATTTGATAAAGGGGTATTTCCATGGGTTTGCCTTGGTATCGTGTTCATACTGTCGTATTGAATGATCCCGGTCGCTTGCTTTCTGTTCATATAATGCATACAGCTCTGGTTGCTGGTTGGGCCGGTTCAATGGCTCTATATGAATTAGCTGTTTTTGATCCCTCCGATCCCGTTCTTGATCCAATGTGGAGACAAGGTATGTTCGTTATACCCTTCATGACTCGTTTAGGAATAACCAATTCATGGGGCGGTTGGAGTATTACGGGGCGACTATAACAAATCCGGGTATTTGGAGTTACGAAGGTGTGGCCGAGCACATATTGTGTTTTCTGGCTTGTGCTTCTTGGCAGCTATCTGGCATTGGGTATATTGGGATCTAGAAATTTTTGTGATGAGCGCACAGGAAACCTCTTTGGATTTGCCCAAGATTTTTGGAATTCATTTATTTCTCTCAGGAGTGGCTTGCTTTGGCTTTGGCGCATTTCATGTAACAGGATTGTATGGTCCTGGAATATGGGTGTCCGACCCTTATGGACTAACCGGAAAGGTACAACCTGTAAATCCAGCGTGGGGCGTGGAAGGTTTTGATCCTTTTGTTCCGGGAGGAATAGCCTCTCATCATATTGCAGCAGGGACATTGGGCATATTAGCGGGCTTATTCCATCTTAGTGTCCGTCCGCCCCAACGTTTATACAAAGGATTACGTATGGGAAATATTGAAACCGTCCTTTCCAGTAGTATAGCTGCTGTCTTTTTTGCAGCTTTTGTTGTTACTGGAACTATGTGGTATGGTTCAGCAACTACCCCCATCGAATTATTTGGTCCTACTCGTTATCAATGGGATCAAGGATACTTCCAGCAAGAAATATATCGAAGGGTTAGTGCTGGGTTAGCCGAAAATCAAAGTTTATCAGAAGCTTGGTCTAAAATTCCTGAAAAATTAGCTTTTTATGATTACATTGGCAATAATCCGGCAAAAGGAGGATTATTCAGAGCGGGTTCAATGGACAACGGGGATGGAATAGCCGTTGGGTGGTTAGGACACCCTATCTTTAGAGATAAAGAAGGGCGTGAACTTTTTGTACGTCGTATGCCTACTTTTTTTGAAACATTTCCGGTTGTTTTGGTAGACGGAGACGGAATTGTTAGAGCGGATGTTCCTTTTAGAAGGGCAGAATCGAAGTATAGTGTCGAACAAGTAGGTGTAACTGTTGAGTTCTATGGTGGCGAACTCAATGGAGTGAGTTATAGTGATCCTGCTACTGTGAAAAAATATGCTAGACGTGCTCAATTGGGTGAAATTTTTGAATTAGATCGTGCTACTTTGAAATCCGATGGTGTTTTTCGTAGCAGTCCAAGGGGTTGGTTTACTTTTGGGCATGCTTCGTTTGCTTTGCTTTTCTTCTTCGGACACATTTGGCATGGTGCTAGAACCCTGTTCAGAGATGTTTTTGCCGGTATTGATCCAGATTTGGATGCTCAAGTGGAATTTGGAGCATTCCAAAAACTTGGAGATCCAACTACAAGAAGACAAGTAGTCTGATGCAAGATTGCTTTGTTATTTTTCGCTTCTATTTTCTGTTTGTGATTTGACATAGGCTGCTGTAAAAATCTTGATTAAAATCGCTGCCTTTTCTTTGATTCTTGTTCTTTCGTTATTTTATTCGGGAGATGATTCTAAATAAATAGGTACGGAAGCTATAATTGTAAACCACGATCGAATTTATGGAAGCATTGGTTTATACATTCCTCTTAGTATCTACTCTAGGGATAATTTTTTTCGCTATCTTTTTCGAGAACCGCCTAAAGTTCCAACTAAAAAAATGAAATGATTTTTCATTATCTCAATTGAAGTAATGAGCCTCCCAATATTATATTGGGAGGCTCATTACTTCAATTAGTCCCCGTGTTCCTCGAATGGATCCCTTAATTGTTGAGAGGGTTGCCCAAAGGCAGTATATAAGGCGTACCCAGTAAAACTTACAAGTAAACCAGATATAGAGATGGCGACTAAAGTTGCTGTTTCCATTATTATATAATTATATAAATAATATATATAAATATAAATATAAATATAAATAATATAAATATAAATATAATTTCAAGATCACAATGGATCTATGATAAGATCGTTTATTTACAGCGGAATGATATACAAAGTCAACAGATCTCACTGAATACAAAATAAGATTTATGGCTACACAAACCGTTGAGGGTAGTTCTAGATCTGGTCCAAGACGAACTGTTGTAGGGGATTTTTTGAAACCATTGAATTCGGAATATGGTAAAGTAGCTCCTGGATGGGGAACGACTCCTTTGATGGGTGTCGCAATGGCTTTATTTTCGATATTCTTATCTATTATTTTGGAGATTTATAATTCTTCCGTTTTACTGGATGGAATTTCGCTGAATTAGATTCACAAGAACCACGAAGCCTCGCTTTTCAATACAAAAAGTGAAACTTTTAGTTCTCGGATTTTTTTTAGCCCATTCTATTTTGGTAGTTCGACCGCGAAATTTTTTTTGTTTCTGTATTTCCGGAATATGAGTGTGTGACTTGTTATAATTGATCCTATTGATAGTACAGAAAATGGGTCTGTCCTCTTGATCGAGATAGTTTTATCCCGTCGGATAGCCATTCTAGTATCTGGAGCACGGAATATATGAAATGGATCACGAAGTATTCGAACTATGATTCATACTTAATATTCAAACCTCGCGGCCGGACTCAAAAAAAAAAAAAATTTTCAAAGAAAGAGGTTTTTTATTTATAAATCGAGAAATTTTTTCTTCTTTCAAACTCTCATTTAGTTTATGCTTATTTTGATCAAAGGACAAACCTTTCTTTTCTTTGTATTTTTATTTATTATATCTATTCTATTCATTGAATAAGTGATGATCCAATAATTCTTACTCAAAGAATCTTTGGACTTAGTTTGAAGGTTTTATTGAATCATCGCGGTTCTGGTATGAATCTGAAGTTTCAATTGATTCATAGGGTCTTAACAAGAGAATTCCTATTAAAAATAAAGAAAACAAGAATAAAGCCACATTCCATATAAATAACAAATCAAAGCAAAGAAAAAGAAAAGAAATAAGTAGGTAAATAGAAGATTCAAGAGGCCTGATCAACATAAAGACGAATGCGCCGACTTGATTTTTTGGCATTATAATTACAACTACAAAAAAGAGCTTTCGGATTTTTACTCTTTTGTGTCTTCAGATAAAATTGAATGAAAAGATTAAGAAGTTTCAAACTTTCTATTCCATATCCGTTTCAGCTATTATTTGGGTGTTTTTGTTTGAGCTGTACGAGATGAAATTCTCATATACGGTTCTCAGGGGGGGAGTCCTCTTGGTTTACCTATCTCAATAAAGTCTATGATTGGTTCGAAGAACGCCTCGAGATTCAGGCGATTGCAGATGATATAACTAGTAAATATGTTCCTCCTCATGTTAACATATTTTATTGTCTAGGAGGAATTACGCTTACTTGTTTTTTGGTACAAGTAGCTACAGGATTTGCTATGACTTTTTACTATCGTCCAACCGTTACTGAGGCTTTTACTTCTGTTCAATACATAATGACTGAAGCTAACTTTGGTTGGTTAATCCGATCAGTTCATCGATGGTCGGCAAGTATGATGGTCTTAATGATGATCCTGCACGTATTTCGTGTCTATCTCACTGGTGGTTTTAAAAAACCTCGCGAATTGACTTGGGTTACAGGCGTGGTTCTGGCTGTGTTGACTGCATCTTTTGGTGTAACAGGTTATTCCTTACCTTGGGACCAAATTGGTTATTGGGCAGTCAAAATCGTAACAGGCGTTCCGGAAGCTATTCCGGTAATAGGATCGCCTTTGGTAGAGTTATTGCGTGGAAGTGCTAGTGTGGGACAATCCACTTTGACCCGTTTTTATAGTTTACACACTTTTGTATTACCCCTTCTTACTGCTGTATTTATGTTAATGCATTTCCTAATGATACGTAAGCAAGGCATTTCTGGTCCTTTATAGAGAATATAGACCATAGCTATATTGTAACCAATCATTTATCTTATTACTTGCCAATCATTTATCTTATTACTTGGGGGAGGAACAATAGTATTTCATTGCTACAAATATGGATTGTTGAAAAAAAAAAAAAAATAAGACATGTATTTGGATATTTCCTTTCAACTCCACAATATTCTATTATTTATTTGATATGACATGAATAGTTGAAGGGAATTCCCCGAAGAGAAAATGGATTATGGGAGTGTGTGACTTGAACTATTGATTGGGCCATGCAGAAATATGCCTTTATCTGCTACATTGGAATTCACAACCAAATGTGTCTTTGTTCCAACCACCGTGTAAGCCCCATACAAAGGATAGGCTGGTTCGCTTGAAGAGAATCTTTTCTATGATCAGACCTGACGATGTCGTGTATGAACAGGGCTCCGTAAGATCCAGTAGAATAAGTGATTTGGCATAATGCAAATTAGATTTTATTTATTTATTTTTATTTTTTTTTTACTTTCTTATCTTAATAGTATGAAAATACATTCATTTCTTCTGCATCGACCCGATTTATTATTATTATACTATCGGAGTGAAACAAGGGATCTAAAGAAGAGCAAAGGCTAGACTATATTAGTAACAAGTAAATCCTTTGTATGTAAAAAATCTCGATATATTTTTGGGATAAAGGTGAATCGCAAGGCCTAAGACGACCCAGAAAGCACTTGATCACGATCAACTTTGTACGCCTACTTGGGTATTGAGCATTTACCTGTAAAAATGGCATTCCTTGGAATGTATAGTTGCAACTTCGTAAAATGGAATCAGGTAACTTTTTTCTTACATATGAAATCATTCATATATGTGTGGATAACATATAGATTCATTTTATATGTATCCGTTTGTATCCATTTGATTCGATTGATTTTTGCTTGAGCCGGATGATGAAAAATTATCATGTCCGGTTCCTTCGGGGGATGGATCTAGAAAAATTCACCTATCCTAATAACAAAAAAACCTGACTTGAACGATCCTGTATTAAGAGCTAAATTAGCTAAAGGTATGGGTCATAATTATTATGGGGAACCCGCATGGCCCAATGATCTTTTATATATTTTTCCAGTAGTAATTCTCGGTACTATTGCTTGTAACGTAGGCTTAGCGGTTCTAGAACCTTCAATGATTGGTGAACCCGCGGATCCATTTGCAACTCCTTTGGAAATATTACCTGAATGGTATTTCTTTCTGTATTTCAAATACTTCGTACAGTACCTAACAAGTTATTGGGTGTTCTTTTAATGGTTTCAGTACCTGCGGGATTATTAACAGTACCTTTTTTGGAAAATGTTAATAAATTCCAAATCCATTTCGTCGTCCAGTAGCGACAACCGTTTTTTTGATTGGTACTGCGGTGGCCCTTTGGTTGGGTATTGGAGCAACATTACCGATTGATAAATCCCTAACTTTAGGTCTTTTTTAAATGAATCAATTTTAAAATAAAATATCATGATGTGCGTATCTAGGGAGTAGTCACTTCAAAGTCAAAGTGAATTCTCCCTAGATACATTTATTCAATTCTGGTCCCAATATATGGATTGTGCTGAAGGTTCAAAATCCATTTTCGTTTTTTTTTTTTTTTCTAATTTTCTAAAGTAAAAAAAAAAAAATGAAATAAATCCTAAATCCAATGGATTTAAAATTTTGGTAAATCAATTTCGCAATGCTTTTCTACTTCTTTTCTAGAATGCCCAATATTTGTTTTACATCTTCTATGCGAAAGTGTTCAATTTTCATAAGGTCTTCTTGACTGTTATTCAAAAGGTCCAATAATGTATGTATATTGGACTTTTTGAGACAATTATAGATCCTGGGAGGCAATTCTGATTGGTCAATAAAAATATATTTCAATGCTATTTCTTTTTTCTTTTTTCTTAGTTTAGCTAATCTATCATGAAAAGGAAAAAAAGGTAAAGTAACGTTGTGTTGATTGTTTTCTAAATGTAAGTTTTCTTCTTCCGCATCTAGAAAGGGAATAAATAAATCAATCAAATTCCGAGAGGCTTCATGAAGTGCTTCTTTAGGAGTTAAACTTCCATTTGTCCATATTTCTAGAAAAAGTATCTCCTGTTTTTCATTATCATTCCCATAACAATGAATACTATGATTCGCATTTCGAACAGGCATGAATACAGCATCTATAGGATAACTTCCGTCGTGAAAGTTCTTTGGCGTTTTTATACCGTATCCTCTATTTCTCTCGATTTGTAATCCAATACACAAATCAATTGGTTCGGTTAGGCTAGCTATATGCTGTGTATTATCAACGATTTCCACAGAAGGCGGTAAGATGATGTCTTGAGCAGTTACATATCCGGGACCCTTGGCACAAATAAAGGCGTTACGAGTTCCATACAAATTACTTCTCAATACAATTGCTTTTAAATTCATTAAAATTTCATGTACTGATTCTTGAATACCTACTATGGTAGAATATTCGTGTGGTATTTTCTCAGATTTTGCACGTGTAATACATGTTCCTTCTATTTCTCCAAGCAAAGCTCTTCGCATCGCAATGCCTATTGTGTCGGCTTGGCCTTTCATAAGTGGAGACAGAATAAAGCGTCCATAATAAAGACGCTTACTATCTGTTCTTGATTCAACACACTTCCACTGCAGTGTCCGAGTAGAGACTTTTACTTTCTCTCGAACCATAGTAATATTATTTTATTTGATCAGATCATTGAATCATTTATTTCTCTTGAAATCTCTTTAGTGTTTATTTCTACACACGTTTTTTTTTAGGAGGTCTACAGCCATTATGTGGCATAGGGGTTACATCCCGTACGAAACTTAATAGTATACCACTTCTACGAATAGCTCGTAATGCTCCATCTCTTCCGAGACCAGGACCTTTTATCAGAACTTCCACTCGTCGCATACCTTGGTCTACTACTGCTCGAATAGCATTTCTCGCTGCGGTTTGAGCAGCAAAAGGAGTCCCTCTTCTTGGACCCTTGAATCCACAAGTACCGGCGGAGGAAGAAGAAATTACCTGACCCCGTACATCTGTAATAGTAACAATGGTATTGTTGAAACTTGCTTGAACATGAATAACTCCTTTTGGTATTCTACGTGCACTTTTCCGTGCACTACTGCGCCCATTCCTACGTGAACCAACTTTTGGTATAGGTTTTGCCATATTTTATCATTTCATAAGGATAAGTCAGAGATATATGGATATATCCATTTCATGTCAAAACAGATCTTCTATTTTTATTTGTTCATCGCTTTCTTTAAGATTAGTTTCTTTTCTTTAACTTTAAGGAGTTCTTTTTAGAATAGAAAGATTATCCTTGTCTCTGTTTATGTCTCGGGTTGGAACAAATTACGACAATTCGTCCCCTCCTACGGATTAGTCGACATTTTTCACAAATTTTACGAACGGAAGCCCTTATTTTCATAGTTGTTATTCCTTAAATTTTTCCGAATCTACTTATTGGAAGAAAATAAGTTTCTTGAAATTTTTGAACCTTGAATTGGATCCCCCTGAAAGGAATCTTGAAGTTGAAAAAACTACCTAATCGTTCGAATCCTTGTTGCGGAGTCTATAAATTATACGCCCCCTGGTTGAATCATAAGCACTTACTTCACTTTTGTTGACTCTATCCCACGGTGGTATACGTATAAAACTCGATCGGACCCTTCCTGAAACATAACCTAGAATCAGATCTTCATTATCTAAAGGAATCTGGAGTGGACGTGATTCACTAATTAAACCTCCATGAATCCATTTTTGTTCTTTTATTCCAGGTAAAACTTCCTTGACGTATCAACTACTGTAGGGCAGGAGGAGTTCTATTAGACAACCCGTGCTTTTTTTTTTCACAAATGGAAAGTTTCGGATTCGGATACAATTCGGATGTTAGACAGATTACCATATATAACACAAAATTTCTCCGCCGATTCCTTCTAGTCGAGCCTCCCGGTCTGTCATTATACCCCGAGAAGTAGAAAGAATTACAATCCCCATCCCGCCTAAAATTCTAGGAATTTGTTGATAGTTAGAATAGATTCGTAGACCGGGTCGACTGATCCGTCGTAAATTTAAAATAGTTCTATATGGTCCTTTCCTATTCCTTCTATGCCGTAGGGTTAAAACCAAAAAATATTTGTTTCTTTCCCGATGTTTCCTTATGTTATCGATAAAACCTTCTCGTAAAAGTATTTTAACAATGTTTTCAGTGATGTTAGTAGATCCTATTCGAATCGTTCCTTTTCTATTCATGTCAGCATTTCGTATAGAAGTTATTATGTCAGCAATAGTGTCCTTACCCATGGTAAACTAAAATTATTGTTGCTCCCGAATTTTGATATAACCAACATGTTCTTTTTTTTTTTTTACTTAGTAAAGGTATATACGTGAGACACAATCTACTAATTAATCTATGTCATTTAAATACTCTAATTTAAATACTATAACTATATTGAATTGAGGTCTCGTCTTATAATACCTCAGGAGCTAATGAAACTATTTTAGTGAAATTTAACTGTCTCAATTCCCCGGCGATCGCACCAAAAATTCGAGTTCCTTTTGGATTTCCTTTTTGATCAATGACAACTGCAGCATTGTCATCATATCGTATTATCATACCGTTGTCGCGTTTGAGTTCTTTACAAGTACGTACAATTACAGCTCTGATCACTTCTGATCTTTCTAGAGGTGCCTTTGGTACTGCTTTCTTGATCACAGCAACAATAACGTCACCAATATGAGCATATCGGCGATTACTAGCTCCTATGACTCGAATACACATTAATTCTCGGGCCCCGCTGTTATCTGCTACATTCAAATGGGTCTGAGGTTGAATCATTTTTTTTAATCTCTTCTTTCAATGGAACAAAGGACGAAGAAAAAAAGAAATATTGTTTGTCAAAAAAAAAAAAAAAAGGAAACCCGCAATTGTTTTTTTTATTCCCAAGACTTCTTTCCTTTGGTTCTATATTCCTATCCTGAAATAATGAATTGAGTTTTTATAGGCATTTTGGACGCCGCTATTGAAATAGCCTTTCTTGCTATATTTTCGGCTACTCCGCTCATTTCATAAAGTATTCTGCCCGGTTTAACGACAGCTACCCAATACTCGGGAGATCCTTTCCCCGAACCCATACGTGTTTCTGTAGATCTTACCGTAACTGGTTTGTCTGGAAATATACGTACCCATATTTTTCCACCACGGCGTACATTTCGTGTCATTGCGCGGCGCCCCGCTTCTATTTGTCTAGATGTAATCCAAGCGGGTTCAAGTGCTTGAAGAGCATATCTACCGAAACAAATGCGATTACCTCGATAAGATATTCCTTTCATTCTTCCTCTATGTTGGTTACGAAATCTGGTTCTTTTTGGGTTATAGTTGATGGTTGTTTATTAATTCCATCTCTACTACAGAACTGGACATGAGAGTTTCTTCTCATCCAGCTCCTCGCGAAAAAAATGACTAAAAAATATTTTATTTTATTCTTAAGATATATAGGTAGTTACTGAATAATAGATTGAATCCTGGGATTCTTTGCTTTGAGATTTTATCTGATCTATTTGAGATTTTATCTGATCTATTATAAATTTGTATATCTTGTTTGGATATATATTGGATATATATATAAGTAATTAAACATGGATTCTATTTATAGATAATGTCTTATCTTGTTTTTGTTATAATGTTATAACGAATCTTTATTTTGTTTTGTCTTTTTTTATCATATTCATCTCGGATCGACAAAAATTTAACAATCAAATAAAATGAAAATAAAATTTTTAAAATGAAAATAAAAAAAAAAAATGAAAATAAAATTTTTAAAATGAAAATAAAATTTTCGCGGGCGAATATTTACTCTTTCAATATCTATTTCAGTTGTCGGGTTAACTCATGACCTCTCAGAATCAGAACAGAATAAAAAGAAATGAAGTGGTCTCTGGTTTGTTCCGCCATCCTACCCGATAAATCATTAGGATTCGTTTTCAATAGAATCCTCTGCATTCACGGGTTCCGTCGTCCCCATCGCTTCTCGATTAATGCTTAGGTCTGAATTCTCCAATGGAGCCTTAATTTAATATTTAATAAAAATTTAATATTTAATAAAAATAAAAATTTAATATTTAATAAATAATATTTAATAAAAAAATTTGTTAATTTGTTCTTTAGTCAACCTTCTCAGTCTTTATTGACTTAAGGCTCTTGATTTTTTCTTCGATGAACAGATATTCATCTAATTATTGATGAATCTCTATTGATGCTCTATTACATTGCTCTTTATGAGATGCTTCGTAGACCTTACATATTGGAATCAATATATCATTTCATTTCTATTTCTTTTTCTCTCTTTCTCTCATCCTTCTATTTATCCACATACTTTTTTATTTTGCTTCACAATTTAGATATATTCATAATCAGATTGGTTTTTTTTTACTTAACTTAATGCAAAAAAAAAGATTTCAGTTGCTATAATGATATGACCAATATATCATATCTTGACTGATTCTTTGGATCCAGATAATCCGAAGCGATGAGTTGGTTATTAGTGCTATAGTTATTAACTTATACTGTGGTTCGCCCATTTTTTTTTTTGAATCCTAAGCCTAAAAACCCAACGAGTCGCACACTAAGCATAGCAATTATATCAAATGATCATCAAATTTTTATTTAACCTTATAGAATATAGAATTTAGAACTGCTCATTTTTTTATTGAACATAAAAAAATGAAAGAATTTGTCATTTTTTGTTCTATCGCAGAATAGAACGTAAAGACAAGTAGAGTCTTATTCTTATTATTCTTCATCTATAAATATCTATAAATATCCAAATTTTGATTCCTAATACCCCATAGATAGTTCGAACTCTATAGGAGCAATACTCAATTTTCGCTCCAATCGTTTGTAGAGGAACCCTACCTTCCCGGATCCATTCGACACGCGCAATTTCTTTTCCGTCGATACGCCCTGCAATTTGTATTTGAATTCCTTTTGTATCTGCTTGCTCAGTTAATTCAATAGCCTTTTTCATTGCTTTTCGAAATGAAACTCGATTCTTTAATTGTCCGGCTATAAATTCGGCAAGAATATTAGGGTGCCCGTAAGGATTTGCAATTCTTGTAATAGCAATCTTGAGTTTTCGGTTCATACAATTAAGTTCTTTTTGCACATTCATCTGTAGTTCTTTGAGTTTTCGCGGCCTATCTTCAATTAATAATTTAGGAAATCCCATATAGATTATGACCCGAATTAGATCAATTCCTTTTTGAATCTCTATACGTGCAATTCCCTCGACACCGGAAGATATTCTCATATTTTTTTGTACATAATTCTTGATATAGTCTCTTATTTTTTTATCTTCTTGTAGACCCTCGGAATAATTTTTAGGTTGTGCAAACCAAAGAGAATGATGACTTTGGGTTGTACCAAGTCT
This sequence comes from Durio zibethinus, assembly GCF_002303985.1. Next base: position 26,767 of record NW_019168153.1, read on the forward strand.
GAAACCAAGTGGATTTATTTTTTGTCCCATAATCCTCCACTGCTATATGTACTATATGTATTAGGATATGTCATATTTGTGTTCTTATTTATCCCTTTTATCCCTACGGGTTTTTTTGAGCATAGCATAAATCTGGCAATTGGTTGATATTCAATATATTTCAATACGATAGTTATATGACAAGTGGGTCTTTTTATCAGATAACTCCGTCCTCTAGCTCGAGGTTTTAGTCTTTTCAGAGTAGTTCCCTCATTTACTGCGGCTTGACTAATGACTAAACTCGCTTCATCGAAACCCCTATTGTGACTAGCATTTGCTGCTGCAGAATAAACCAAATTTAAAATGGGATAACATGCTCGATAAGGCATGAGTCCTAGTATCATAAGTGCTTCTTCGTAGTAACGTCCACGAATCTGATCAATTATTCTTCGTGCTTTGTGAGCAGACGTACATATATGTTGACCTAAAGCGTATACTTCGTATGAAGTTGGATATCGGTTCCTCCTTACTTTCTTTATCTTTATCATAAGGTTTACCTCTCACTAATGAATTTACTAATTAATCTATATTTTATTTATTATATTAATATTAACGACGAGATTTATTATCATTACGACGAGATTTATTTGCGTGTCCGCGGAAATTTATAGTAGGTACGAATTCTCCCAACTTATGTCCTACCATATGATCCGTTATATAAATAGGCAAATGCTCTTTTCCATTATGGATAGCGA
>NW_019168154.1:0-29090 GCF_002303985.1 Durio zibethinus
CAATTTATTTTTGAATTAAAAATGCATCAAATAAAATAAAATTCATTTCTTGTATTACACAAGATAATTTTTTAAGATTATACACTCGTAAATAATATAAGTCATTCATATCGAATATTTTATTTTTTTCAAAAACTTTAATTTTTATATATTTGTATAAATAAATAATTATGCCAATTAACAAAATTTTCAAGAAATAATTATTGCCATGCCACTATAGTATGGTAAAACTAATTTGTCTTGGTTCAAACTTTTTATTTTAGATAAGTTTTGGCTTACTTTAATAAAAAAAAAAAAAAAGTAGTTGCTTTTTATTAAATATATTTAGTACCATTCCCATATCATAGATTTATATACTTAGTCTATATTTAATACATAGATTTTATATTTTATCTGTAAATGATAAGAGGAGATCATTTCATTAATAAGCAAATATCTATTTTTAAAATAAATATATAAAATTTAATATTTTAATAAAATTACATATTAATGAGGAGATAACAGCCTGATTTATTTCTTTAATGAGATTATACTAATTCATTCATAGTATATAAAATTTTATACATTATAATCAAATAAATATAAACCCTTAAATAATTATAGAAAAAAGTCTCAATCATTCAAAAACTTTTCATGCATATTGTGAATAAATTACTAATTAATTTAATAATATTGCTCCTATTAACCTTAATTTTTAAAAAATTAGTCATCTAAAATTGACCAAGTGGACGGTGGAGATGTGGTAAAGCAGCGTAATCGTGGAAACCACGATGCAGAGGACACAAATTAAGGCAAAGACAGACGGGTGGTCCTGGGGGGTTTATTTCAGTCTCTTTTTAGTTTTTTCGTGTGAGAGTTAAAAAACGAGAAAGGAGATTTGTATTTGACAGTCTCTTTGAGTTTTAGGGGTTTCTATCTTTCATTTGCTCTCCAAATTTCAGGTAATTTTTTTTCTGTGAAACCTGTTTGGTTGCAGTGTTTTTGTCTCGTGTTTTTCTTCGTTGGACTTTTTTTACTGGTTTTTTGATGTATTTTTGAAAGGTCCTTTGTTTTTGATGTATTTTTGATGGTTTTTTTACTTGCTTTTTGGACTTTGCAATGCTGCTTCAATGGGTGGCTTTTTTCAAAGGATTTTCTTCTTTTTTGAGTATGATCTGATCTTCGTTGCCATTTTTTTTGTTTCTAGTTTTTCAATAAACACTTCAAGTTTGCAACTTTTTTGCTGCTTTTTTTTTTTTTTTTCTATTTTTAAAGACTGTAGTTTTTCGTCCAGTGTAGAGCATATTTTCTATTTGAAAGATGTATACCTTTCCGTAACCTTTGTTATTTTATTTTATTATTCAGTTCTTTTATAGTAAAAAAGGTTTCTTTTTTGTCATCTTGTAATCAGCCATTTAGAAAGTTGTTACATTTTTGCTTCAGTTGGGATTTTTAACTCCGTTTACAAGTTTTTGTCGCTTCATGTACTCTTTCTCCTGCAGTTATAGTCTTTTACTGTCTCTTGATGTGCTAAAGGTATTTACGTTTCGGTATTTTTTTCCTTCTATCCCTTAATGATGCAATATATTTGGTTAAAGTTTTGACTTTTATGCTAAAAACAGCACCTTTTTGCCTCTTCATGTTAACCATTTTAGTGCACAGCAGCATTAGTGCCTCTGGGTTCAAGCTCATATTCTTAAAGGTTCCCTTTTTTTTTTTTTTTGGTACTCTAAGGGTTTCTTTCTTTTTTTTTTTTTTTTTTCCTTTGTGCTTATTTCTCTATTTTTTTTTCTTGTGTAAGTTCCAGCATTCATCAACATACGCTTTATTTATTTATTTTTTTGCTACAGATCCTCTGATTTTTAGGTAATATTTGCATCCTTTGTAAACACGTCTTTCATTTGCATCCATGTGGTTTCTTAAGCATTTTGTTAGGAAAAAAAAAATCTCATTTTTAAATATTATATAGTTTTGGTGCCTTGACTTTGTTTCTTTTTTGGCGTATGAGCATATTGACTTTGTTTCCCTTTGTGGCGTATGAGTATATTGCCAGAAAAAAAAATTGTATAGATGGATGAGTTTCAAGATTGTGATATGTCAAGGTTAATTGCTTTTAGTCTTTTCGTTTTTGTTGAAAATAAATAATTTATCAAGTTAAAAGTATGAATTACTTTTTGCACGAAATGGTTATAGCTAATCTTTTTCTGCGTGAAATGATACTATTACGTACTTACTTTTTAGGGAATTTGTGTTGTAGCTAATAGTATTTTTATTTTCTTTCACGTAAGAAAAATTTTCTTGGTTGGGATATGGACTCGTCTGAGAAAGAGGGAAGTGGGGCAACGGGCTCTCTTCCCCCTCCCCCGCCTCTGCCCCCCAATGTGGTACCAATCAAAGCAGAATCTGAGCCTGCAAAGGAGGTTTCACGTGTCCCAATGGCCGGGAAAGGTCTTGGATCCCATATAATAGTTTGTCGTTTTTTGCTTGATTCTGTATTTCTATTTCTTAAAGGTGTTTGTTTCTAATCTTACTTTGGATTGCACTTGCTCCTATTTGGTATGCGCATTTGGCAGCTTCGCAGTTGGGGACTTTCCTGAAGTTTGATGAGGCTCCTGAGACATCCTCAAGCCGTAGTGGGGCGACTGCTCCTGAGACATCCTCAAGCCGTGGTGGGGTGACTGCTCCTGGAGCCACACCTGTTCGGCAGCTGCCGTGGTTGAACAGGACTGTCGCCGATTCTATGTTCTTCTGCTGAGACCTTCGGACCATGCTTTCTATAGGCTTTTGGTTTTACCACCAACTGATCTGAAACTCTTTTTAAGTATATTTAAACTTTAGAGGTAGGGCTATCCCAGACTTGTTCTGATGATGATGTGCTGTTCTCTGAATCATCATCCGCCATGTTTTCTATAGGCTTTTGGTTTTACCACCAACTGATCTGAAACTCTTTTTAAGTATATTTAAACTTTAGAGGTAGGGCTATCCCAGACTTGTTCTGATGATGATGTGCTGTTCTCTGAATCATCATCCATTTTGGTTATAAACTTTTTGGATGGTTGGCCCCCCACCGTATCTAAAGATATGAATGCTTGACTAGGTAATTCACAGTGGCTTTTTCCTGTTTGGTTTAGAGAAGTGGTTATACTACTGCCCTTTACTCTGTTCTCTTATTTACCGTTAGGCTTGGGTATCAGTTAACCAGTTAGATGTGGCTTCCGAGTAACTACTTTTGTTGGTTTCTGATGCTTAGAAAACTATACCATTTCGTTATTACTTCCCTATTATATAACGTAATGCTTTTCCAAGTCGCTGGTAAATCAAAATTGGAATTGGCCCAATTAACCGAATTAGAAGCCTTTGCGCAATTTGCTTCTGATCTCGATAAAGCTACTCAGAATCGATTGGCAAGAGGTCAACGATTACGTGAGTTGCGAGAATGAGTTATATTTCTAGCTTATTTAACTTTTCAGGAAAGAGTTTGTTCGTTTTGGGTATATATACTACTGCCCTTTACTCTGTTCTCTTGTTTACTGTTAGGGTTGGTTATCAGTTACTTAACCAGTTAGATGTGGCTTCTGAGTAACTACTTTTGTTGGTTTCTGATGCTTAGAAAACTATACCATTTCGTTATTACTTCTCTATTATATAATGTAATGCTTTTCTGTGGCAAGAATGAGTTATATTTCTAGCTTATTTAACTTTTCAGGAAAGAGTTTGTTGGTTTTGGTAGGAAAAAAAATAGCATACAAAAATTTATCGACAATACTCCCTCTTAAAAACGAATCTCTACTGTTTCACGTAGCAAAGAAAAAAGAAACACCAATATTTCAAAGGAGTCTCCATTTCAAAACGATGGCAACCGTAACAAGCAGGATCAACTTTCCAGAATTGTTTGTTGCTCATTTAGGAACATAGATTATTTAAATTTATGATGTTAAACTTGTTTAAATTTTAGAACTAGGCTGCCTTTCATGGTTTGTCAAAAAAATGGTGATTTTAGATATTTTTAGTATTTTCAATGCTTAGAGAGAGTATACTTTTAAATTTGTTCAGTTTTTACTTATTTAAGTGTGTAGATAGTTTAAATTTTTCATGTCAAATTTATCTCATGGGTAGAATTATGTTGTCTTACTTGATTTGTTATTAACTTGGATGAATTTATGGCTTTTTGGAACTTTTAATGACTATCAAGGGTAAATTCTCAAGCATTTGTAGTTGTTTCTTATTTATGCACATTGATAGCTTAGGTTTATGATATTAATTTTGCTTAAATATTATAACAATTCTCACTCGTTCCGCTTGACGAAAATTTTTGTGATTTGAGTCTTTTTAAGCATTCTTTACGCCTTAAAAATTTTAAGCCAAGTTCTTTGCTCTCTCTCTCTCTCTTTTTAAGTATGTAGACAACTTAAACTTGATATATTAAACTTACTCAAATGTTAAATAAGGTTATGAGATTTTTTTTTTTTCACTATCATTCTTAAAATTTTTAGTTATTAGAATCGATTATTGGTTGAATTACAAGAAGAATTTTTTATTGGTTTGAGTTTTGGTAAAGTGATGATTTTGTATGATATTACATATTTTTTAAAGCATTTAATATTTCTACTCCTATTGACACCACAATCTATTATCAGAGATTGTACATGATTTTCGATTGATTTTTCAGCCTAGTTGCACCTGTTTAATTTAAACTTAATTTTAACATTTTTAATCAAGAATTCCATATTGGGCCTTGATGGGCTTTAATCCTTGAGGTCATTTTTCCTTAGGGATTTATTTTATTTGGGCTTGAAACCAACTTTTGGAATTATGGTTAAAGGATTTTCTGCCTCTTTTTTTCATAGTAAGAAAGGCATGAGCAAATAAACACAAAAGAAAGTATTAGCAAACATATTTATGAAACATTTCTCGCCTTTTTGTTTAACTTTTTTATACTAATATCAAAACCCTATACCATTGCTATAAACATACAAAAAAAAATATTTATAAACTCTCCCTATTTCTTATTATTGTAAAAGAAAGAAAGATCAATTCAATGCATATGATAAAATGCTTGATACCAATAACATCACAAGTATTTTGAACTAATTTTTGTGTAACGTTATAGTGTGGTAGCAGCATGAGTTTTATGCAAGTGTTTTATTGCGATAGAAAGCACGAGTTTTACCCATGTGTCATCAAAATCACATCACGGTTATATCCATAACTATGTGGTCTTCAATATTATTTTCCTTTTCATTTTTAATTTTCCTTTTATCGAAATTACCCTTTTTTACCCAACCCAGTTTCCTCGTCAATTTAACACACCCTGCGATTTAAAGAGGACAAATCCGTAATTTTGAGATTTCACTAATTTACAACCGTCAAATTGGAAAGTAATAAAAATTAATATTCTTTCTAAAAATCAAATTTTCGTAACTGAGGTAGTGATATAACTGTTCTGGCACCCAAATGCGTGTGCTTCAGTGCCTGGGCAATTAAAAAGTAGAGTAATGATCCAATGCAATCTCACCTTCCATCATGATCAAATCAAAGATGTCCAATTCCTTCAATTCGTTTTCAACAAATCATCGATGACATGTGCAAACTTTTCGTAGTTTGCTTGAATTCTATGCATATAAACTCTATTAATTTGAAGCCCGGCTTAGGCTCAGAAGCGTTTAAATGCGATGATCACTTGGTTCGATTCTAATAGATGGCTTTCTATATTTGTTTGCTTTTTTATTTTTACATAATTGATAATATATATTTTTTGAAATCAAACAAAATTGAAAATGCTTTTTCGCCTCGCGATCTTCCTATTATAAGGAAGCCTATAGAAGTGAGAATGAAAGGGGGAAGGGAAATCCTATAGGTTGGATTGCTTGTGTGTCCATGGGACAAATCCCATTTGAAATGGATGGTGTGAATTTGTTAATGCTCTGAGGCAATTGCTAACATTCTAAGGATGTAATTTTTGAATAATTAGTTGATTGAAATAAAATAAAAAATAAAATAAAAGTAATTTATGTTTGATAATATAAATAATTTTAAGTATAATGTGTATTTAATGTGTTTGAAAAAAAAAAAAGAGAGAAGTTTTAAAAATTAGAATAATAATAATGAAGTTAATTTGTTTTGATAAATTTAATTTAATTTAATTTAAATTTATTTGATCATCTATTAATAATTTTAAAATCCACATATTATATGTATATGCATACATAATTTAAAAGGTAGAGCTAATAGATTATATTTTTATAAGTTGGAAAGTGTATATATTTTTAATAAATGTAATTCAAGAGTTAAAATTATTTTATTTATTAATAATGGGAATCAACGTTGTATTATTTTTATATGAAATTTAATTAAGAGTAATTTAAGATAAATAATAAAAAAAAAACACAATCAATTTATTTTTGAATTAAAAATGCATCAAATAAAATAAAATTCATTTCTTGTATTACACAAGATAATTTTTTAAGATTATACACTCGTAAATAATATAAGTCATTCATATCGAATATTTTATTTTTTTCAAAAACTTTAATTTTTATATATTTGTATAAATAAATAATTATGCCAATTAACAAAATTTTCAAGAAATAATTATTGCCATGCCACTATAGTATGGTAAAACTAATTTGTCTTGGTTCAAACTTTTTATTTTAGATAAGTTTTGGCTTACTTTAATAAAAAAAAAAAAAAAGTAGTTGCTTTTTATTAAATATATTTAGTACCATTCCCATATCATAGATTTATATACTTAGTCTATATTTAATACATAGATTTTATATTTTATCTGTAAATGATAAGAGGAGATCATTTCATTAATAAGCAAATATCTATTTTTAAAATAAATATATAAAATTTAATATTTTAATAAAATTACATATTAATGAGGAGATAACATCTGATTTATTTCTTTAATGAGATTATATAATTCATTCATAGTATATAAAATTTATACATTATAATCAAATAAAATATAAACCCTTAAATAATTATAGAAAAAAATCTCAATCATTCAAAAACTTTTCATGCATATTGTGAATAAATTACTAATTAATTTAATAATATTGCTCCTATTAACCTTAATTTTTAAAAAATTAGTCATCTAAATTGACCAAGTGGACGGTGGAGATGTGGTAAAGCAGCGTAATCGTGGAAACCACGATGCAGAGGACACAAATTAAGGCAAAGACAGACGGGTGGTCCTGGGGGGTTTATTTCAGTCTCTTTTTAGTTTTTTCGTGTGAGAGTTAAAAAACGAGAAAGGAGATTTGTATTTGACAGTCTCTTTGAGTTTTAGGGTTTCTATCTTTCATTTGCTCTCCAAATTTCAGGTATTTTTTTTCTGTGAAACCTGTTTGGTTGCAGTGTTTTTGTCTCGTGTTTTTCTTCGTTGGACTTTTTTTTACTGGTTTTTTGATGTATTTTTGAAAGGTCCTTTGTTTTTGATGTATTTTTGATGGTTTTTTACTTGCTTTTGGACTTTGCAATGCTGCTTCAATGGGTGGCTTTTTTCAAGGATTTTCTTCTTTTTTGAGTATGATCTGATCTTCGTTGCCATTTTTTTGTTTCTAGTTTTTCAATAAACACTTCAAGTTTGCAACTTTTTTGCTGCTTTTTTTTTTTTTTTTTTTCTATTTTTAAAGACTGTAGTTTTTCGTCAGTGTAGAGCATATTTCTATTTTGAAAGATGTATACCTTTCGTAACCTTTGTTATTTTATTTTATTATTCAGTTCTTTTATAGTAAAAAAGGTTTCTTTTTTGTCATCTTGTAATCAAGCCATTTAGAAAGTTGTTACATTTTTGCTTCAGTTGGGATTTTTAACTCCGTTTACAAGTTTTTTGTCGCTTCATGTACTCTTTCTCTGCAGTTATAGTCTTTTACTGTCTCTTGATGTGCTAAAGGTATTTACGTTTCGGTATTTTTTTCCTTCTATCCCTTAATGATGCAATATATTTGGTTAAAGTTTTGACTTTTATGCTAAAAACAGCACCTTTTTGCCTCTTCATGTTAACCATTTTAGTGCACAGCAGCATTAGTGCCTCTGGGTTCAAGCTCATATTCTTAAAGGTTCCCTTTTTTTTTTTTTTTTGGTACTCTAAGGGTTTCTTTTACTTTTTTTTTTTTTTTTTTCCTTTGTGCTTATTTCTCTATTTTTTTTTTCTTGTGTAAGTTCCAGCATTCATCAACATACGCTTTATTTATTTATTTTTTTGCTACAGATCCTCTGATTTTTAGGTAATATTTGCATCCTTTGTAAACACGTCTTTCATTTGCATCCATGTGGTTTCTTAAGCATTTTGTTAGGAAAAAAAAAATCTCATTTTTAAATATTATATAGTTTTGGTGCCTTGACTTTGTTTCTTTTTTGGCGTATGAGCATATTGACTTTGTTTCCCTTTGTGGCGTATGAGTATATTGCCAGAAAAAAAAATTGTATAGATGGATGAGTTTCAAGATTGTGATATGTCAAGGTTAATTGCTTTTAGTCTTTTCGTTTTTGTTGAAAATAAATATTTTATCAAGTTAAAAGTATGAATTACACTTTTCTGCACGAAATGGTTATAGCTAATCTTTTTCTGCGTGAAATGATACTATTACGTACTTACTTTTTAGGGAATTTGTGTTGTTGCTAATAGTATTTTTATTTTCTTTCACGTAAGAAAAATTTTCTTGGTTGGGATATGGACTCGTCTGAGAAAGAGGGAAGTGGGGCAACGGGCTCTCTTCCCCCTCCCCCGCCTCTGCCCCCCAATGTGGTACCAATCAAAGCAGAATCTGAGCCTGCAAAGGAGGTTTCACGTGTCCCAATGGCCGGGAAAGGTCTTGGATCCCATATAATAGTTTGTCGTTTTTTGCTTGATTCTGTATTTCTATTTCTTAAAGGTGTTTGTTTCTAATCTTACTTTGGATTGCACTTGCTCCTATTTGGTATGCGCATTTGGCAGCTTCGCAGTTGGGGACTTTCCTGAAGTTTGATGAGGCTCCTGAGACATCCTCAAGCCGTAGTGGGGCGACTGCTCCTGAGACATCCTCAAGCCGTGGTGGGGTGACTGCTCCTGGAGCCACACCTGTTCGGCAGCTGCCGTGGTTGAACAGGACTGTCGCCGATTCTATGTTCTTCTGCTGAGACCTTCGGACCATGCTTTCTATAGGCTTTTGGTTTTACCACCAACTGATCTGAAACTCTTTTTAAGTATATTTAAACTTTAGAGGTAGGGCTATCCCAGACTTGTTCTGATGATGATGTGCTGTTCTCTGAATCATCATCCGCCATGTTTTCTATAGGCTTTTGGTTTTACCACCAACTGATCTGAAACTCTTTTTAAGTATATTTAAACTTTAGAGGTAGGGCTATCCCAGACTTGTTCTGATGATGATGTGCTGTTCTCTGAATCATCATCCATTTTGGTTATAAACTTTTTGGATGGTTGGCCCCCCACCGTATCTAAAGATATGAATGCTTGACTAGGTAATTCACAGTGGCTTTTTCCTGTTTGGTTTAGAGAAGTGGTTATACTACTGCCCTTTACTCTGTTCTCTTATTTACCGTTAGGCTTGGGTATCAGTTAACCAGTTAGATGTGGCTTCCGAGTAACTACTTTTGTTGGTTTCTGATGCTTAGAAAACTATACCATTTCGTTATTACTTCCCTATTATATAACGTAATGCTTTTCCAAGTCGCTGGTAAATCAAAATTGGAATTGGCCCAATTAACCGAATTAGAAGCCTTTGCGCAATTTGCTTCTGATCTCGATAAAGCTACTCAGAATCGATTGGCAAGAGGTCAACGATTACGTGAGTTGCGAGAATGAGTTATATTTCTAGCTTATTTAACTTTTCAGGAAAGAGTTTGTTCGTTTTGGGTATATATACTACTGCCCTTTACTCTGTTCTCTTGTTTACTGTTAGGGTTGGTTATCAGTTACTTAACCAGTTAGATGTGGCTTCTGAGTAACTACTTTTGTTGGTTTCTGATGCTTAGAAAACTATACCATTTCGTTATTACTTCTCTATTATATAATGTAATGCTTTTCTGTGGCAAGAATGAGTTATATTTCTAGCTTATTTAACTTTTCAGGAAAGAGTTTGTTGGTTTTGGTAGGAAAAAAAATAGCATACAAAAATTTATCGACAATACTCCCTCTTAAAAACGAATCTCTACTGTTTCACGTAGCAAAGAAAAAAGAAACACCAATATTTCAAAGGAGTCTCCATTTCAAAACGATGGCAACCGTAACAAGCAGGATCAACTTTCCAGAATTGTTTGTTGCTCATTTAGGAACATAGATTATTTAAATTTATGATGTTAAACTTGTTTAAATTTTAGAACTAGGCTGCCTTTCATGGTTTGTCAAAAAAAATGGTGATTTTAGATATTTTTAGTATTTTCAATGCTTAGAGAGAGTATACTTTTAAATTTGTTCAGTTTTTACTTATTTAAGTGTGTAGATAGTTTAAATTTTTCATGTCAAATTTATCTCATGGGTAGAATTATGTTGTCTTACTTGATTTGTTATTAACTTGGATGAATTTATGGCTTTTTGGAACTTTTAATGACTATCAAGGGTAAATTCTCAAGCATTTGTAGTTGTTTCTTATTTATGCACATTGATAGCTTAGGTTTATGATATTAATTTTGCTTAAATATTATAACAATTCTCACTCGTTCCGCTTGACGAAAATTTTTGTGATTTGAGTCTTTTTAAGCATTCTTTACGCCTTAAAAATTTTAAGCCAAGTTCTTTGCTCTCTCTCTCTCTCTTTTTAAGTATGTAGACAACTTAAACTTGATATATTAAACTTACTCAAATGTTAAATAAGGTTATGAGATTTTTTTTTTTTCACTATCATTCTTAAAATTTTTAGTTATTAGAATCGATTATTGGTTGAATTACAAGAAGAATTTTTATTGGTTGAGTTTGGTAAAGTGAGATTTTGTATATATTACATATTTTTAAAGCATTAATATTTCTACTCCCTATTGACACCCAATTTTATCAGAGATGAATGATTTTCGATTGATTTTTCAGCCTAGTTGCACATTTTAATTTAAACTTATTTTAACATTTTAATCAAAATTTCATATTGGGCTTTGATGGGCTTTATCTTAGGATTATTTTTCCTTAGGGATTTATTTTATTTGGGCTTGAAACCAATTTTGAATTATGGTTAAAGGATTTTCTGCCTCTTTTTTTCATAGTAAAAAGGCATGAGCAAATAAACACAAAAAGAAAGTATTAGCAAACATATTTATGAAACATTTCTCGCCCTTTTTGTTTAACTTTTTTATACTAAATATCAAAACTCCTATACCAATTGCTATAAACATACAAAAAAAAATATTTATAAACTCTCCTATTTCTTATTATTGTAAAAGAAAGAAAGATCAATTCAATGCATATGATAAAATGCTTGATACCAATAACATCACAAGTATTTTGAACTAATTTTTGTGTAACGTTATAGTGTGGTAGCAGCATGAGTTTTATGCAAGTGTTTTATTGCGATAGAAGCACGAGTTTTACCCATGTGTCATCAAAATCACATCACGGTTATATCCATAACTATGTGGTCTTCATATTATTTTCCTTTTCATTTTAATTTTCCTTTTATCGAAATTACCCTTTTTTACCCAACCCAGTTTCCTCGTCATTTAACACACCCTGCGATTTAAAGAGGACAAATCCGTAATTTTGAGATTTCAACTAATTTACAACCGTCAAATTGGAAAGTAATAAAAATTAATATTCTTTCTAAAAAATCAAATTTTCGTAACTGAGGTAGTGATATAACTGTTCTGGCACCCAAATGCGTGTGCTTCAGTGCCTGGGCAATTAAAAAGTAGAGTAATGATCCAATGCAATCTCACCTTCCATCATGATCAAATCAAAGATGTCCAATTCCTTCATTCGTTCAAAAATCATCGATGACATTGAAACTTTCGTAGTTTGTTGAATTCTATGCATATAAATCTATTATTTGAGCCCGCTTAGCTCAGAGGTTAAATGCGATGATCATTGGTTCGATTCTAATAGATGGCTTTCTATATTTGTTTGCTTTTTTATTTTTTTACATAATTGATAATATATATTTTTTTGAAATCAAACAAAATTGAAAATGCTTTTTCGCCTCGCGGATCTTCCTATTATAAGGAAGCCTATAGAAGTGAGAATGAGAAGGGGGAAGGGAAATCCTATAGGTTGGATTGCTTGTGTGTCCATGGGACAAATCCCATTTGAAATGGATGGTGTGAATTTGTTAAATGCTCTGAGGCAATTGCTAACATTCTAAGGATGTAATTTTTGAATAATTAGTTGATTGAAATAAAATAAAAAATAAAAATAAAAGTAATTTATGTTTGATAATATAAATAATTTTAAGTATAATGTGTATTTAATGTGTTTGAAAAAAAAAAAAAGAGAGAAGTTTTAAAATTAGAATAATAATAATGAAGTTAATTTGTTTTGATAAATTTAATTTAATTTAATTTAAATTTATTTGATCATCTATTAATAATTTTAAAATCCACATATTATATGTATATGCATACATAATTTAAAAGGTAGAGCTAATAGATTATATTTTTATAAGTTGGAAAGTGTATATATTTTTAATAAATGTAATTCAAGAGTTAAAATTATTTTATTTATTAATAATGGGAATCAACGTTGTATTATTTTTATATGAAATTTAATTAAGAGTAATTTAAGATAAATAATAAAAAAAAACACAATCAATTTATTTTTGAATTAAAAATGCATCAAATAAAATAAAATTCATTTCTTGTATTACACAAGATAATTTTTTAAGATTATACACTCGTAAATAATATAAGTCATTCATATCGAATATTTTATTTTTTTCAAAAACTTTAATTTTTATATATTTGTATAAATAAATAATTATGCCAATTAACAAAATTTTCAAGAAATAATTATTGCCATGCCACTATAGTATGGTAAAACTAATTTGTCTTGGTTCAAACTTTTTATTTTAGATAAGTTTTGGCTTACTTTAATAAAAAAAAAAAAAAAGTAGTTGCTTTTTATTAAATATATTTAGTACCATTCCCATATCATAGATTTATATACTTAGTCTATATTTAATACATAGATTTTATATTTTATCTGTAAATGATAAGAGGAGATCATTTCATTAATAAGCAAATATCTATTTTTAAAATAAATATATAAAATTTAATATTTTAATAAAATTACATATTAATGAGGAGATAACATCTGATTTATTTCTTTAATGAGATTATATAATTCATTCATAGTATATAAAATTTATACATTATAATCAAATAAAATATAAACCCTTAAATAATTATAGAAAAAAATCTCAATCATTCAAAAACTTTTCATGCATATTGTGAATAAATTACTAATTAATTTAATAATATTGCTCCTATTAACCTTAATTTTTAAAAAATTAGTCATCTAAATTGACCAAGTGGACGGTGGAGATGTGGTAAAGCAGCGTAATCGTGGAAACCACGATGCAGAGGACACAAATTAAGGCAAAGACAGACGGGTGGTCCTGGGGGGTTTATTTCAGTCTCTTTTTAGTTTTTTCGTGTGAGAGTTAAAAAACGAGAAAGGAGATTTGTATTTGACAGTCTCTTTGAGTTTTAGGGTTTCTATCTTTCATTTGCTCTCCAAATTTCAGGTATTTTTTTTCTGTGAAACCTGTTTGGTTGCAGTGTTTTTGTCTCGTGTTTTTCTTCGTTGGACTTTTTTTTACTGGTTTTTTGATGTATTTTTGAAAGGTCCTTTGTTTTTGATGTATTTTTGATGGTTTTTTACTTGCTTTTGGACTTTGCAATGCTGCTTCAATGGGTGGCTTTTTTCAAGGATTTTCTTCTTTTTTGAGTATGATCTGATCTTCGTTGCCATTTTTTTGTTTCTAGTTTTTCAATAAACACTTCAAGTTTGCAACTTTTTTGCTGCTTTTTTTTTTTTTTTTTTCTATTTTTAAAGACTGTAGTTTTTCGTCAGTGTAGAGCATATTTCTATTTTGAAAGATGTATACCTTTCGTAACCTTTGTTATTTTATTTTATTATTCAGTTCTTTTATAGTAAAAAAGGTTTCTTTTTTGTCATCTTGTAATCAAGCCATTTAGAAAGTTGTTACATTTTTGCTTCAGTTGGGATTTTTAACTCCGTTTACAAGTTTTTTGTCGCTTCATGTACTCTTTCTCTGCAGTTATAGTCTTTTACTGTCTCTTGATGTGCTAAAGGTATTTACGTTTCGGTATTTTTTTCCTTCTATCCCTTAATGATGCAATATATTTGGTTAAAGTTTTGACTTTTATGCTAAAAACAGCACCTTTTTGCCTCTTCATGTTAACCATTTTAGTGCACAGCAGCATTAGTGCCTCTGGGTTCAAGCTCATATTCTTAAAGGTTCCCTTTTTTTTTTTTTTTTGGTACTCTAAGGGTTTCTTTTACTTTTTTTTTTTTTTTTTCCTTTGTGCTTATTTCTCTATTTTTTTTTTCTTGTGTAAGTTCCAGCATTCATCAACATACGCTTTATTTATTTATTTTTTTGCTACAGATCCTCTGATTTTAGGTAATATTTGCATCCTTTGTAAAACACGTCTTTCATTTGCATCCATGTGGTTTTTAAGCATTTTGTTAGGAAAAAAAAAATCTCATTTTTAAATATTATATAGTTTTGGTGCCTTGACTTTGTTTCTTTTTTGGCGTATGAGCATATTGACTTTGTTTCCCTTTGTGGCGTATGAGTATATTGCCAGAAAAAAAAATTGTATAGATGGATGAGTTTCAAGATTGTGATATGTCAAGGTTAATTGCTTTTAGTCTTTTCGTTTTTGTTGAAAATAAATATTTTATCAAGTTAAAAGTATGAATTACACTTTTCTGCACGAAATGGTTATAGCTAATCTTTTCTGCGTGAAATGATACTATTACGTACTTACTTTTTGGGAATTTGTGTTGTTGCTAATAGTATTTTTATTTTCTTTCACGTAAGAAAAATTTTCTTGGTTGGGATATGGACTCGTCTGAGAAAGAGGGAAGTGGGGCAACGGGCTCTCTTCCCCCTCCCCCGCCTCTGCCCCCCAATGTGGTACCAATCAAAGCAGAATCTGAGCCTGCAAAGGAGGTTTCACGTGTCCCAATGGCCGGGAAAGGTCTTGGATCCCATATAATAGTTTGTCGTTTTTTGCTTGATTCTGTATTTCTATTTCTTAAAGGTGTTTGTTTCTAATCTTACTTTGGATTGCACTTGCTCCTATTTGGTATGCGCATTTGGCAGCTTCGCAGTTGGGGACTTTCCTGAAGTTTGATGAGGCTCCTGAGACATCCTCAAGCCGTAGTGGGGCGACTGCTCCTGAGACATCCTCAAGCCGTGGTGGGGTGACTGCTCCTGGAGCCACACCTGTTCGGCAGCTGCCGTGGTTGAACAGGACTGTCGCCGATTCTATGTTCTTCTGCTGAGACCTTCGGACCATGCTTTCTATAGGCTTTTGGTTTTACCACCAACTGATCTGAAACTCTTTTTAAGTATATTTAAACTTTAGAGGTAGGGCTATCCCAGACTTGTTCTGATGATGATGTGCTGTTCTCTGAATCATCATCCGCCATGTTTTCTATAGGCTTTTGGTTTTACCACCAACTGATCTGAAACTCTTTTTAAGTATATTTAAACTTTAGAGGTAGGGCTATCCCAGACTTGTTCTGATGATGATGTGCTGTTCTCTGAATCATCATCCATTTTGGTTATAAACTTTTTGGATGGTTGGCCCCCCACCGTATCTAAAGATATGAATGCTTGACTAGGTAATTCACAGTGGCTTTTTCCTGTTTGGTTTAGAGAAGTGGTTATACTACTGCCCTTTACTCTGTTCTCTTATTTACCGTTAGGCTTGGGTATCAGTTAACCAGTTAGATGTGGCTTCCGAGTAACTACTTTTGTTGGTTTCTGATGCTTAGAAAACTATACCATTTCGTTATTACTTCCCTATTATATAACGTAATGCTTTTCCAAGTCGCTGGTAAATCAAAATTGGAATTGGCCCAATTAACCGAATTAGAAGCCTTTGCGCAATTTGCTTCTGATCTCGATAAAGCTACTCAGAATCGATTGGCAAGAGGTCAACGATTACGTGAGTTGCGAGAATGAGTTATATTTCTAGCTTATTTAACTTTTCAGGAAAGAGTTTGTTCGTTTTGGGTATATATACTACTGCCCTTTACTCTGTTCTCTTGTTTACTGTTAGGGTTGGTTATCAGTTACTTAACCAGTTAGATGTGGCTTCTGAGTAACTACTTTTGTTGGTTTCTGATGCTTAGAAAACTATACCATTTCGTTATTACTTCTCTATTATATAATGTAATGCTTTTCTGTGGCAAGAATGAGTTATATTTCTAGCTTATTTAACTTTTCAGGAAAGAGTTTGTTGGTTTTGGTAGGAAAAAAAATAGCATACAAAAATTTATCGACAATACTCCCTCTTAAAAACGAATCTCTACTGTTTCACGTAGCAAAGAAAAAAGAAACACCAATATTTCAAAGGAGTCTCCATTTCAAAACGATGGCAACCGTAACAAGCAGGATCAACTTTCCAGAATTGTTTGTTGCTCATTTAGGAACATAGATTATTTAAATTTATGATGTTAAACTTGTTTAAATTTTAGAACTAGGCTGCCTTTCATGGTTTGTCAAAAAAAATGGTGATTTTAGATATTTTTAGTATTTTCAATGCTTAGAGAGAGTATACTTTTAAATTTGTTCAGTTTTTACTTATTTAAGTGTGTAGATAGTTTAAATTTTTCATGTCAAATTTATCTCATGGGTAGAATTATGTTGTCTTACTTGATTTGTTATTAACTTGGATGAATTTATGGCTTTTTGGAACTTTTAATGACTATCAAGGGTAAATTCTCAAGCATTTGTAGTTGTTTCTTATTTATGCACATTGATAGCTTAGGTTTATGATATTAATTTTGCTTAAATATTATAACAATTCTCACTCGTTCCGCTTGACGAAAATTTTTGTGATTTGAGTCTTTTTAAGCATTCTTTACGCCTTAAAAATTTTAAGCCAAGTTTCTTTGCTCTCTCTCTCTCTCTTTTTAAGTATGTAGACAACTTAAACTTGATATTTAAACTTACTCAAATGTTAAATAAGGTTATGAGATTTTTTTTTTTTTCACTATCATTCTTAAAATTTTTAGTTATTAGAATCGATTATTGGTTGAATTACAAGAAGAATTTTTATTGGTTGAGTTTGGTAAAGTGAGATTTTGTATATATTACATATTTTTAAAGCATTAATATTTCTACTCCCTATTGACACCCAATTTTATCAGAGATGAATGATTTTCGATTGATTTTTCAGCCTAGTTGGCACATTTTAATTTAAACTTATTTTAACATTTTAATCAAAAATTTCATATTGGGCTTTGATGGGCTTTATCTTAGGATTATTTTTCCTTAGGGATTTATTTTATTTGGGCTTGAAACCAATTTTGAATTATGGTTAAAGGATTTTCTCCCTCTTTTTTTCATAGTAAAAAGGCATGAGCAAATAAATACAAAAAGAAAGTATTAGCAAACATATTTATGAAACATTTCTCGCCCTTTTTGTTTAACACATTTATACTAAATGTCAAAACTCCTATACCAATTGCTATAAACATACAAAAAAAATATTTATAAACTCTCATATTTCTTATTATTGTAAAAGAAAGAAAGATCAATTCAACGCAAAGGATAAAATGCTTGATACCAATAACATCACAAGTATTTTGAACTAATTTTTGTGTAACGTTATAGTGTGGTAGCAGCATGAGTTTTATGCAAGTGTTTTATTGCGATAGAAGCACGAGTTTTACCCATGTGTCATCAAAATCACATCACGGTTATATCCATAACTATGTGGTCTTCATATTATTTTCCTTTTCATTTTAATTTTCCTTTTATCGAAATTACCCTTTTTTACCCAACCCAGTTTCCTCGTCATTTAACACACCCTGCGATTTAAAGAGGACAAATCCGTAATTTTGAGATTTCAACTAATTTACAACCGTCAAATTGGAAAGTAATAAAAATTAATATTCTTTCTAAAAAATCAAATTTTCGTAACTGAGGTAGTGATATAACTGTTCTGGCACCCAAATGCGTGTGCTTCAGTGCCTGGGCAATTAAAAAGTAGAGTAATGATCCAATGCAATCTCACCTTCCATCATGATCAAATCAAAGATGTCCAATTCCTTCATTCGTTCAAAAATCATCGATGACATTGAAACTTTCGTAGTTTGTTGAATTCTATGCATATAAATCTATTATTTGAGCCCGCTTAGCTCAGAGGTTAAATGCGATGATCATTGGTTCGATTCTAATAGATGGCTTTCTATATTTGTTTGCTTTTTTATTTTTTTACATAATTGATAATATATATTTTTTTGAAATCAAACAAAATTGAAAATGCTTTTTCGCCTCGCGGATCTTCCTATTATAAGGAAGCCTATAGAAGTGAGAATGAGAAGGGGGAAGGGAAATCCTATAGGTTGGATTGCTTGTGTGTCCATGGGACAAATCCCATTTGAAATGGATGGTGTGAATTTGTTAAATGCTCTGAGGCAATTGCTAACATTCTAAGGATGTAATTTTTGAATAATTAGTTGATTGAAATAAAATAAAAAATAAAAATAAAAGTAATTTATGTTTGATAATATAAATAATTTTAAGTATAATGTGTATTTAATGTGTTTGAAAAAAAAAAAAAGAGAGAAGTTTTAAAATTAGAATAATAATAATGAAGTTAATTTGTTTTGATAAATTTAATTTAATTTAATTTAAATTTATTTGATCATCTATTAATAATTTTAAAATCCACATATTATATGTATATGCATACATAATTTAAAAGGTAGAGCTAATAGATTATATTTTTATAAGTTGGAAAGTGTATATATTTTTAATAAATGTAATTCAAGAGTTAAATATTTATAAAGGAAAAAAGAGTTAAAATTATTTTATTTATTAATAATGGGAATCAACGTTGTATTATTTTTATATGAAATTTAATTAAGAGTAATTTAAGATAAATAATAAAAAAAAACACAATCAATTTATTTTTGAATTAAAAATGCATCAAATAAAATAAAATTCATTTCTTGTATTACACAAGATAATTTTTTAAGATTATACACTCGTAAATAATATAAGTCATTCATATCGAATATTTTATTTTTTTCAAAAACTTTAATTTTTATATATTTGTATAAATAAATAATTATGCCAATTAACAAAATTTTCAAGAAATAATTATTGCCATGCCACTATAGTATGGTAAAACTAATTTGTCTTGGTTCAAACTTTTTATTTTAGATAAGTTTTGGCTTACTTTAATAAAAAAAAAAAAAAAGTAGTTGCTTTTTATTAAATATATTTAGTACCATTCCCATATCATAGATTTATATACTTAGTCTATATTTAATACATAGATTTTATATTTTATCTGTAAATGATAAGAGGAGATCATTTCATTAATAAGCAAATATCTATTTTTAAAATAAATATATAAAATTTAATATTTTAATAAAATTACATATTAATGAGGAGATAACATCTGATTTATTTCTTTAATGAGATTATATAATTCATTCATAGTATATAAATTTATACATTATAATCAATAAAATATAAACCCTTAAATAATTATAGAAAAAAATCTCAATCATTCAAAAACTTTTCATGCATATTGTGAATAAATTACTAATTAATTTAATAATATTGCTCCTATTAACCTTAATTTTTAAAAAATTAGTCATCTAAATTGACCAAGTGGACGGTGGAGATGTGGTAAAGCAGCGTAATCGTGGAAACCGCGATGCAGAGGACACAAATTAAGGCAAAGACAGACGGGTGGTCCTGGGGGTTTATTTCAGTCTCTTTTTAGTTTTTCGTGTGAGAGTTAAAAAACGAGAAAGGAGATTTGTATTTGACAGTCTCCTTGAGTTTTAGGGTTTCTATCTTTCATTTGCTCTCCAAATTTCAGGTATTTTTTTTCTGTGAAACCTGTTTGGTTGCAGTGTTTTTGTCTCGTGTTTTTCTTCGTTGGACTTTTTTTTACTGGTTTTTTGATGTATTTTTGAAAGGTCCTTTGTTTTTGATGTATTTTTGATGGTTTTTTACTTGCTTTTGGACTTTGCAATGCTGCTTCAATGGGTGGCTTTTTCAAGGATTTTCTTCTTTTTTGAGTATGATCTGATCTTCGTTGCCATTTTTTTGTTTCTAGTTTTTCAATAAACACTTCAAGTTTGCAACTTTTTTGCTGCTTTTTTTTTTTTTTTCTATTTTTAAAGACTGTAGTTTTTCGTCAGTGTAGAGCATATTTCTATTTTGAAAGATGTATACCTTTCGTAACCTTTGTTATTTTATTTTATTATTCAGTTCTTTTATAGTAAAAAAGGTTTCTTTTTTGTCATCTTGTAATCAAGCCATTTAGAAAGTTGTTACATTTTTGCTTCAGTTGGGATTTTTAACTCCGTTTACAAGTTTTTTGTCGCTTCATGTACTCTTTCTCTGCAGTTATAGTCTTTTACTGTCTCTTGATGTGCTAAAGGTATTTACGTTTCGGTATTTTTTCCTTCTATCCTTAATGATGCAATATATTTGGTTAAAGTTTTGACTTTTATGCTAAAAACAGCACCTTTTTGCCTCTTCATGTTAACCATTTTAGTGCACAGCAGCATTAGTGCCTCTGGGTTCAAGCTCATATTCTTAAAGGCTCCCTTTTTTTTTTTTTTGGTACTCTAAGGGTTTCTTTTCTTTTTTTTTTTTTTTCCTTTGTGCTTATTTCTCTATTTTTTTTTCTTGTGTAAGTTCCAGCATTCATCAACATACGCTTTATTTATTTATTTTTTTGCTACAGATCCTCTGATTTTTAGGTAATATTTGCATCCTTTGTAAACACGTCTTTCATTTGCATCCATGTGGTTTCTTAAGCATTTTGTTAGGAAAAAAAAATCTCATTTTTAAATATTATATAGTTTTGGTGCCTTGACTTTGTTTCTTTTTTGGCGTATGAGCATATTGACTTTGTTTCCCTTTGTGGCGTATGAGTATATTGCCAGAAAAAAAAATTGTATAGATGGATGAGTTTCAAGATTGTGATATGTCAAGGTTAATTGCTTTTAGTCTTTTCGTTTTTGTTGAAAATAAATAATTTATCAAGTTAAAAGTATGAATTACTTTTTTCTGCACGAAATGGTTATAGCTAATCTTTTTCTGCGTGAAATGATACTATTACGTACCTTACTTTTTAGGGAATTTGTGTTGTAGCTAATAGTATTTTTATTTTCTTTCACGTAAGAAAAATTTTCTTGGTTGGGATATGGACTCGTCTGAGAAAGAGGGAAGTGGGGCAACGGGCTCTCTTCCCCCTCCCCCGCCTCTGCCCCCCAATGTGGTACCAATCAAAGCAGAATCTGAGCCTGCAAAGGAGGTTTCACGTGTCCCAATGGCCGGGAAAGGTCTTGGATCCCATATAATAGTTTGTCGTTTTTTGCTTGATTCTGTATTTCTATTTCTTAAAGGTGTTTGTTTCTAATCTTACTTTGGATTGCACTTGCTCCTATTTGGTATGCGCATTTGGCAGCTTCGCAGTTGGGGACTTTCCTGAAGTTTGATGAGGCTCCTGAGACATCCTCAAGCCGTAGTGGGGCGACTGCTCCTGAGACATCCTCAAGCCGTGGTGGGGTGACTGCTCCTGGAGCCACACCTGTTCGGCAGCTGCCGTGGTTGAACAGGACTGTCGCCGATTCTATGTTCTTCTGCTGAGACCTTCGGACCATGCTTTCTATAGGCTTTTGGTTTTAACCACCAACTGATCTGAAACTCTTTTTAAGTATATTTAAACTTTTAGAGGTAGGGCTATCCCAGACTTGTTCTGAATGATGATGTGCCTGTTCTCTGAATCATCATCCGCCATGTTTTCTATAGGCTTTTGGTTTTACCAACCAACTGATCTGAAACCTCTTTTTAAGTATATTTAAACTTTAGAGGTAGGGCTATCCCAGACTTGTTCTGATGATGATGTGCTGTTCTCTGAATCATCATCCATTTTGGTTATAAACTTTTTGGATGGTTGGCCCCCACCGTATCTAAAGATATGAATGCTTGACTAGGTAATTCACAGTGGCTTTTTTCCTGTTTGGTTTAGAGAAGTGGTTATACTACTGCCTTTACTCTGTTCTCTTATTTACCGTTAGGCTTGGGTATCAGTTAACCAGTTAGATGTGGCTTCCGAGTAACTACTTTTGTTGGTTTCTGATGCTTAGAAAACTATACCATTTCGTTATTACTTCCCTATTATATAACGTAATGCTTTTCCAAGTCGCTGGTAAATCAAAATTGGAATTGGCCCAATTAACCGAATTAGAAGCCTTTGCGCAATTTGCTTCTGATCTCGATAAAGCTACTCAGAATCGATTGGCAAGAGGTCAACGATTACGTGAGTTGCGAGAATGAGTTATATTTCTAGCTTATTTAACTTTTCAGGAAAGAGTTTGTTCGTTTTGGGTATATATACTACTGCCCTTTACTCTGTTCTCTTGTTTACTGTTAGGGTTGGTTATCAGTTACTTAACCAGTTAGATGTGGCTTCTGAGTAACTACTTTTTGTTGGTTTCTGATGCTTAGAAAACTATACCATTTCGTTATTACTTCTCTATTATATAATGTAATGCTTTTCTGTGGCAAGAATGAGTTATATTTCTAGCTTATTTAACTTTTCAGGAAAGAGTTTGTTGGTTTTGGTAGGAAAAAAAATAGCATACAAAAATTATCGACAATACTCCCCTTAAAAACGAATCTCTACTGTTTCACGTAGCAAGAAAAAAGAAACAACAAGTATTCAAAGGAGTCTCCATTTTCAAAACGATGGCAACCGTAACAAGCAGGATCAACTTTCCAGAATTGTTTGTTGCTCATTTAGGAACATAGATTATTTAAATTTATGATGTTAAACTTGTTTAAATTTTAGAACTAGGCTGCCTTTCATGGTTTGTCAAAAAAAATGGTGATTTTAGATATTTTTAGTATTTCAATGCTTAGAGAGAGTATACTTTTAAATTTGTTCAGTTTTTACTTATTTAAGTGTGTAGATAGTTTAAAATTTTTCATGTCAAATTTATCTCATGGGTAGAATTATGTTGTCTTACTTGATTTGTTATTAACTTGGATGAATTTATGGCTTTTTGGAACTTTTAATGACTATCAAGGGTAAATTCTCAAGCATTTGTAGTTGTTTCTTATTTATCAACATTGATAAGCTTTAGGTTATGATATTAATTTTGCTTAAATATTATAACATTCTCACTCGTTTCCGCTTGATCGAAAATTTTTGTGATTTGAGTCTTTTTAAGCATTCTTTACGCCTTAAAAATTTTAAACCAAGTTCTTTGCTCTCTCTCTCCTCTCTTTTAAGTATGTAGACAACTTAAACTTGATATATTAAACTTACTCAAATGTTAAATAAGGTTATGAGATTTTTTTTTTTCACTATCATTCTTAAAATTTTAGTTATTAGAATCGATTATTGGTTGAATTACAAGAAGAATTTTTATTGGTTGAGTTTGGTAAAGTGAGATTTTGTATATATTACATATTTTTAAAGCATTAATATTTCTACTCCCTATTGACACCCATTTTATCAGAGATGAATGATTTTCGATTGATTTTTCAGCCTAGTTGCACATTTTAATTTAAACTTATTTTAACATTTTAATCAAAATTTCATATTGGGCTTTGATGGGCTTTATCTTAGGATTATTTTTCCTTAGGGATTTATTTTATTTGGGCTTGAAACCAATTTTGAATTATGGTTAAAGGATTTTCCTGCCTCTTTTTTCATAGTAAAAAGGCATGAGCAAATAAACACAAAAAGAAAAGTATTAGCAAACATATTTATGAACATTTCTTCGCCCTTTTTGTTTAACTTTTTTATACTAAATATCAAAACTCCTATACCAATTGCTATAAACATACAAAAAAAAATATTTATAAACTCTCCCTATTTCTATTATTGTAAAAGAAAGAAAGATCAATTCAATGCATATGATAAAATGCTTGATACCAATACATCACAGTATTTTGAACTAATTTTTGTGGTAACGTTATAGTGTGGTAGCAGCATGAGTTTTATGCAAGTGTTTTATTGCGATAGAAGCACGAGTTTTACCCATGTGTCATCAAAAATCACATCACGGTTATATCCATAACTATGTGGTCTTCATATTATTTTCCTTTTCATTTTAAATTTTCCTTTTATCGAAATTACCGCTTTTTTACCGCACCCAGTTTCCTCGTCATTTAACACACCCTGCGATTTAAAGAAGGACAAATCCGTAATTTTGAGATTTCACTAATTTACAACCGTCAAATTGGAAAGTAATAAAAATTAATATTCTTTCTAAAAAATCAAATTTCGTAACTGAGGTAGTGATATAACTGTTCTGGCACCCAAATGCGTGTGCTCAGTGCCTGGGCAATTAAAGTAGAATAATGATCCAATGCAATCTCACCTTCCATCATGATCAAATCAAAGATGTCCAATTCTTCATTCGTCAAAAATCATCGATGACATTGAAACTTTCGTAGTTGTTGAATCTATGCATATAAATCTATTATTTGAGCCCGCTTAGCTCAGAGGTTAATGCGATGATCATTGGTTCGATTCTAATAGATGGCTTTTCTATATTGTTTGCTTTTTTATTTTTTTACATAATTGATAATATATATTTTTTTGAAATCAAACAAAATTGAAAATGCTTTTTCGCCTCGCGGATCTTCCTATTATAAGGAAGCCTATAGAAGTGAGAATGAGAAGGGGGAAGGAAATTCCTATAGGTTGGATTGCTTGTGTGTCCATGGGACAAATCCCATTTGAAATGGATGGTGGTGAATTTGTTAATGCCTCTGAGGCAATTTGTTAACATTCTAAGGATGTAATTTTTGAATATTAGTTGATTGAAATAAAAATAAAAATAAAATAAAAGTAATTTATGTTTGATAATATAAATAATTTTAAGTATAATGTGTATTTAATGTGTTTGAAAAAAAAAAAAAGAGAGAAGTTTTAAAAATTAGAATAATAATAATGAAGTTAATTTGTTTTGATAAATTTAATTAATTTAATTTAAATTTATTGATCATACTATTAATAATTTTAAAATCCACATATTATAATGTATATGCATACATAATTTAAAAGGTAGAGCTAATAGATTATATTTTAATAAGTTGGAAAGTGTATATATTTTTAATAAATGTAATTCAAGAGTTAAATATTTATAAAGGAAAAAAGAGTTAAAATTATTTTATTTATTAATAATGGGAATCAACGTTGTATTATTTTTATATGAAATTTAATTAAGAGTAATTTAAGATAAATAATAAAAAAAAAACACAATCAATTTATTTTGAATTAAAAATGCATCAAATAAAATAAAATTCATTTCTTGTATTACACAAGATAATTTTTTAAGATTATACACTCGTAAATAATATAAGTCATTCATATCGAATATTTTATTTTTTTCAAAACTTTAAATTTTTATATATTTGTATAAATAAATTAATTATGCCAATTAACAAAATTTTCAAGAAATAATTATTGCCATGCCACTATAGTATGGTAAAACTAATTTGTTCTTGGTTCAAACTTTTTTATTTTAGATAAGTTTTGGCTTACTTAATAAAAAAAAAAAGTAGTTGCTTTTTATTAAATATATTTAGTACCATTCCATATCATGAGATTTATATACTTAGTCCTATATTTAATACACAGATTTTATATTTTATCTGTAAATGATAAGAGGGAGATCATTTCATTAATAAGCAAATATCTATTTTAAAATAATATATAAAATTTAATATTTTAATAAAATTACATATTAATGAGGAGATAACATCTGATTTATTTCTTTAATGAATTATATAATTCATTCATAGTATATAAAATTTATACATTATAATCAAATAAAATATAAACCCTTAAATAATTATAGAAAAAAATCTCAATCATTCAAAACTTTTCATGCATATTGTGAATAATTAGTAATTAATTTAATAATATTGCTCCTATTAACCTTAAATTTTTAAAAAATTGTCATCTAAATTGACCAAGTGGACGGTGGAGATGGGTAAAGAGCGTAATCCGTGGAAACCGCGATGCAGAGGACACAATTAAGGCAAAGACAGACGGGTGGTCTAGGGGGTTTATTTCAGTCTCTTTTTAGTTTTTTCGTGTGAGAGTTAAAAACGAGAAAGGAGATTTGTATTCGACAGTCTCTTTGAGTTTTAGGGTTTCTATCTTTCATTTGCTCTCACAAATTTTCAGGTATTTTTTTTTTCTGTGAAACCCTGTTTGGTTGCAGTGTTTTTGTCTCGTGTTTTTTCTTCGTTGGACTTTTTTTTACTGGTTTTTTTGATGTATTTTTGAAAGGTCTTTGTTTTTGATGTATTTTTGATGGTTTTTTACTTGCTTTTGGACTTTGCAATGCTGCTTCAATGGGTGGGCTTTTTCAAGGATTTTCTTCTTTTTTGAGTATGATCTGATCTTCGTTGCCATTTTTTTTGTTTCTAGTTTTTCAATAACACTTCAAGTTTGCAACTTTTTTGCTGTTTTTTTTTTTTTTCTATTTTTAAAGACTGTAGTTTTTCGTCAGTGTAGAGCATATTTCTATTTTGAAAGATGTATACCTTTCGTAACCTTTGTTATTTTTATTTATTATTCAGTTCTTTTATAGTAAAAAAGGTTTCTTTTTTGTCATCTTGTAATCAAGCCATTTAGAAAGTTGTTACATTTTTGCTTCAGTTGGGATTTTTAACTCCGTTTACAAGTTTTTCCTGTCGCTTCATGTACTCTTTCTCTGCAGTTGTAGTCTTTTACTGTCTCTTGATGTGCTAAAGGTATTTACGTTTCGGTATTCTTTCGTTCTATCCTTAATGATGCATATATTTGGTTAAAGTTTTGACTTTTATGCTAAAAACAGCACCTTTTTGCCTCTTCATGTTAACCATTTTAGTGGCACAGCAGCATTAGTGCCTCTGGGTTCAAGCTCATATTCTTAAAGGTTCCTTTTTTTTTTTTTTTGGTACTCTAAGGGTTTCTTTTTCTTTTTTTTTTTCCTTTGTGCTTATTTCTCATATTTTTTTTTCTTGTGTAAGTTCCAGCATTCATCGACATACGCTTTATTTATTTATTTTTTGCTACAGATCCTCTGATTTTTAGGTAACTATTTGTATCCTTTGTAAACACGTCTTTCATTGCATCCATGTGGTTTCTTAAGCATTTTGTTAGGAAAAGAAAAATCTCATTTTTTAAATATTATATAGTTTTGGTGCCTTGACTTTGTTTCTTTTTTGGCGTATGAGCATATTGACTTTGTTTCCCTTTGTGGCGTATGAGTATATTGCCAGAAAAAAAAATTGTATAGATGGATGAGTTTCAAGATTGGTGATATGCCAAGGTTAATTGCTTTTAGTCTTTTCGTTTTTGTTGAAAATAAAATATTTATCAAGTTAAAAGTATGAATTACTTTTTTCTGCACGAAATGGTTATAGCTAATCTTTTTCTGCGTGAAATGATACTATTACGTACTACTTTTTAGGGAATTTGTGTTGTAGCTAATAGTATTTTTATTTTCTTTCACGTAAGAAAAATTTTCTTGGTTGGGATATGGACTCGTCTGAGAAAGAGGGAAGTGGGGCAACGGGCTCTCTTCCCCCTCCCCGCCTCTGCCCCCAATGTGGTACCAATCAAAGCAGAATCTGAGCCTGCAAAGGAGGTTTCACGTGTCCCAATGGCCGGGAAAGGTCTTGGATCCCATATAATAGTTTGTCGTTTTTTGCTTGATTCTGTATTTCTATTTCTTAAAGGTGTTTGTTTCTAATTACTTTGGATTGCACTTGCTCCTATTTGGTATGCGCATTTGGCAGCTTCGCAGTTGGGGACTTTCCTGAAGTTTGATGAGGCTCCTGAGACATCCTCAAGCCGTAGTGGGGCGACTGCTCCTGAGACATCCTCAAGCCGTGGTGGGGTGACTGCTCCTGGAGCCACACCTGTTCGGCAGCTGCCGTGGTTGAACAGGACTGTCGCCGATTCTATGTTCTTCTGCTGAGACCTTCGGACCATGCTTTCTATAGGCTTTTGGTTTTACCACCAACTGATCTGAAACTCTTTTTAAGTATATTTAAACTTTAGAGGTAGGGCTATCCCAGACTTGTTCTGATGATGATGTGCTGTTCTCTGAATCATCATCCGCCATGTTTTCTATAGGCTTTTGGTTTTACCACCAACTGATCTGAAACTCTTTTTAAGTTTAAACTTTAGAGGTAGGGCTATCCCAGACTTGTTCTGATGATGATGTGCTGTTCTCTGAATCATCATCCATTTTGGTTATAAACTTTTTGGATGGTTGGCCCCCCACCGTATCTAAAGATATGAATGCTTGACTAGGTAATTCACAGTGGCTTTTTCCTGTTTGGTTTAGAGAAGTGGTTATACTACTGCCCTTTACTCTGTTCTCTTATTTACCGTTAGGCTTGGGTATCAGTTAACCAGTTAGATGTGGCTTCCGAGTAACTACTTTTGTTGGTTTCTGATGCTTAGAAAACTATACCATTTCGTTATTACTTCCCTATTATATAACGTAATGCTTTTCCAAGTCGCTGGTAAATCAAAATTGGAATTGGCCCAATTAACCGAATTAGAAGCCTTTGCGCAATTTGCTTCTGATCTCGATAAAGCTACTCAGAATCGATTGGCAAGAGGTCAACGATTACGTGAGTTGCGAGAATGAGTTATATTTCTAGCTTATTTAACTTTTCAGGAAAGAGTTTGTTCGTTTTGGGTATATATACTACTGCCCTTTACTCTGTTCTCTTGTTTACTGTTAGGGTTGGTTATCAGTTTACTTAACCAGTTAGATGTGGCTTCTGAGACCTAACTACTTTTGTTGGTTTCTGATGCTTAGAAAACTTACCATTTCGTTATTACTTCTCATATAATAACAAAAAATATTTATTAATAATGTAATGGATTCTAGATTACATGGTAAAAAGGAAAAAAAA
>NW_019168155.1:0-29033 GCF_002303985.1 Durio zibethinus
TGAAAGGGATAGGGTATTGTGGGTAGGGCATGGTGGCAGTGGTGCCGGGGAAGGCACCATTGCCATCCCCCCTTTTTGTTTTTATTTTGTATTTTGTATTTTTTTAGTATTTAGTATTTTGGTATTTCTTGTATTTTGTATTTTTTGTATTCTATATTTTTATTTAATTTTTATTATTGTATTTAATAATATTATTATTATCTTATTATTATTTAATAAAAATAGCAAATGTGATTAAGATCGGATAAATTTGATGTCTACAGCTGTCTTTCTTTACACATTGTTGAGAAT
The DNA here is from genome assembly GCF_002303985.1 of Durio zibethinus. Next base: position 292 of record NW_019168155.1, read on the forward strand.
CAAGAATAGGGTAAAGACAACAATTTGTCTGAAATTTAAAGAGTTTTTTTTTAAAAAAAAAAAAACTAATCAAAGGGCTTTTGTCATCAAATTGAAATGCCCTTCCTACTCAAGGTTCAACAACTTTTAAAATTTTAAAATCTGAAAAAAAAAAAAGGGGCTCATCTTAGCAAAGGTTCAACAACTTTAAAATCTCATATTAGAAAAAGCTCATCTCAACAGAGGCTTAATGACTTTAAAATCTCATCTGGGAAAGCTAATCTTAGTAGAGGCTCAATAACTTTCAAAATTTTATCTTGAAAAATGCTATTCTCAGTAGAGGCTTGACAACTTTAAAAATTCTTATCTTGAAAAAGGCTCATCTCGGCAAAAGCTCAACAACTTTAAAAATTCTCATCTTGAAAATGCTCCTCTCAGAAGAGGCTCGACAACTTTAAAAATTTTCATCTTGAAAAAGGTTTCTCTCAGCAGAAGCTCAACAACTTTAAAAATCCTCTGAAAAAAGCTCATCTCAGTAGAGGTTCAACAACTTTAAAATTTTCATCTAAAAAAAAACTCTTCTTAATAGAGGCTCAACGACTTTAAAATCTCATCTGAAAAAGCCTCTCCTAGTAGAGGCTCAACAACATTAAAAATCTCATCTTGAAAAAGGCTCATCTTAGCAGAAGCTCAATAACTTTAAAAATCTTTATCTTGAAAATGGCTCCTCTCAGTAGATGTTTAACAACTTTAAAAATCTCATTTTGAAAAAACTTCTCTTAGTAGAGGCTCAACAACTTTAAAAATTCTCATCTTGAAAAAGGTTCCTCTTAGCAGAGGGCTCAACAATTTTAAAAATCTCATTGAAAAAGCTCCTTTCAATAGAGGCTCAACAACTTTAAAAATTCTCATTTGTTCTTGAAATCAAGTTCTCATCTTTGAACAAATAAAATTTTCTCTTTTAAAATCTTTTGTTTGATCTTGTTTTTCATTAGGAAATGGAAAGTATCTGTCCTCATTATTCATGGGTGCATGTACTTAGTGCTCTAAATGCAATGCATGTAATGCAATCAAAATTATTCATTGTAATAAAAAGGTTCTCGAAATCTCTTACTTTTTGGTTTCTTTTATCAGAATTGCCACATGACCAATCCATTCTTAACATCTGACCATTGTATTCTTTCTTAACAATACTTTTCTTCTTCAAAAGTCTGTAACATCAATGTTTTGTCATGTTTTTTTCATCCTTTTTCATTTACCTTTGTCAACTTTTAAAATTAATGTTGAGATCTTTCGTGTTCATTTTTTTTTCATCATTTTAAGTTCAAGACAAACAAAATGCAATCACACATTTCTCCTATTTGTATGGTGAACAAAAATATCAAATGAGAATAAAGAAATGGATAGGCATTATTTTCAAAGGAAAGATAGCATATTTAATTAGACTGATAATAAGTGCATGGCAATAAAAGTGTTTGAGTTGAAACAAAGGTGCCCAAGTAATGATCATAAGATAATCACGAGTAAAATATTCTCGGATTCTTTTTCTAAAACTAAATAAGATAATTTTCTTGATTCTTCAAAGTTTGTCAAACTATACTTACCCTAATATTGTGGGATCTTCTCTTAATGATGCTTCTTCTTCATATCCAAGTTACCTTTTTTAGGTTTTTACCTTAGATAAGTCATCGTCTTTTCTTTTTTCTAAGCAAAATATTTTTTATAACATTTGAATTTATTAGAGTAGGCAAATCACCTCTGTCTATCTCTGTCAAAATCAATACCCCACTAGAAAATATCTTTTTCACCATGTACGGGCCTTCTCAATTTGGTGTCCATTTTTTTTTATTATCATGTTGATTTGGAAGGATCTTTTTCAGCATTAAATCTCCTTCTCTAAAGTAACAGGGATAGATTTTCTTGTCATGTGCTCTCATCATCCTCTTTTGATATAATTGACCATGACAAAGTGCTGTAACTTTTTTCTCCTTATTGAGGTTTAATTGCTCATAGCGATTTTGAACCCACTCTGCTTCTTTTAACTTTACCTCTATCAGGACTCTTAGCGAGAGAATTTTCACTTCGACCGGTAACACAGCTTCCATTCCATATACCAAAAAAAATGAAATGACCACAGTAGATGTTCGGACTGATGTTCTATAAGCATGTAAAGCAAAAGGTAACTTCTCATGCTAATATTTATAAGTATTAATCATTTTCTCCAAGATTCTTTTGATATTCTTGTTTACAGCCTCTACTGCCTCATTCATTTTGGGCAGTATAGTGTCAAATTATGATGATGGATCTTGAATTAAGTGTACATTTAATTCATCATTTTACTGTTCAAGTTTTTGGTATTATCAAAAATAATTATCTCTGAAAGCCCATATCTGTATATTATCTCTTTTTTTATAAACTTGCATACCACCGATTGGGTCATAATAGCATATGATGTAATTTTTACCTATTTGATGAAGTAATCAATCATCACAAAGATGAATCTATGCCCATTTGAAGCTTTTGGAGTAATAGGACCAATGACATCCTTGCCCCACATAAAGAATGACCATGGAGGAGCCAAAACATGCAATGTTGTTGGAGAAGCGTGGATCTTGTCAGCGTAGATCTGACATTTATAGTATTTTTTAGCATAATTAATACAGTCACTCTCCATTATCAACCAATAATAACCAACCCTCATAATTTGCCTAGCCATTATATGACCATTTGCATGTGTCCCACAAACTCCATCATGCACTTATTCAATAATCCTCTTCGCTTCAGTTGCATTCACACATCTTAAGAGCACTTGATCTCAACCCTTTTTGTAGAGAACATCTTTATTTAGGAAAAAACTCATAGCCGACCTTCTGATAGTCCTCTTATCATTTTTTGTTACATGTTCTAGGTATTGCTGCCTTTTAATGTATCACATAATGTCATGATACCATAGCCTCCCATCAATTTCTTTTTCGACACCTGAACAATGTGCTGGTTCATCCTTCACATCTAGCTTGATGGGTAAAATTTCAATATTTGTATCTATTTTAATCATTGCAGCTAGAGTAGCCAATGTATCAGCAATTTGGTTCTCCTCTCTAGGCATATGCTCAAACTGAACTTCTTTGAATTGCTTGACCAATTCAGAGATGTATTTGTGGTATCGAAACAACTTGGAATCCCTCGTTTCACATTCTCCTCGTAACTAATAGATGACTAGAGTTGAATCTCCAAATACATCCAACACTTTGATTTTTTTTCAATCGTTGCTTGTAAACCCATAACACAGGCCTCATATTCAACCACATTGTTTATGCAATTGAAATTCAACCTAGCTGTGATTAGATAATAATGTTCATCGAAAGATATTAAAATTACCCCAATACCATGGCCTAAAGTATTTACAGCACCATCAAAATACATCCTTTAAAACTTTTCAATAGGTTCATTTTCTTTAATGGCCATCACATCTTCATCAAAAAAATCTAGTTTCATTGGCTCATAATCTTCGATTGCACGATTGACAAGAAACTTGACTATCACACTTTCTTTAATAGCCTTTTGAGTCACATAAATAAAATCATATTTTGAAAGCATAACTTACCATCGTGCTATCTTTTTTGTCAATTAGGGCTTTTCGAAGATGTATTTAATAAGATCCAACTTTGTTATAAGCCAAGTAGTGTGATAAAGCATGTATTATCGGAGTCTTCTAGCTGTCCAGGCCAATGTACAACACATCTTTTCCAATGGTGAATAATTGGACTCATAATCAGTGAATTTCTTGCTCAAGTGGTAAATCACTCATTCTTTTCCGTCAGTTTCATCTTTTTACCCTAGCACATATTTCATTAAATTTTTATGCATTGTTAAGTATAAAATCAATGATTTTTTTTAGATTGGTGGCACCAACACAGGTGAATTTGACAAGTATTTTTTGATCTTATCAAAAGCTTTTTGACATTTATCATTCTATTCTTCTGTATCATGTTTTCTAAGAAGCTTAAAAATAGGATCGCACTTATAGGTGAGTTGAAAGATGAAGCGAGCCATGTAGTTTAATCTCTTTAGGAAACCTCGCACTTCTTTTAGGGTATGAGGGGGAGATAAGTTCTGAATGGCTTGTATCTTATCCGGGTCAACCTCGATTCCTCTTTCATCGACCAAAAAGCCCAATAGTTTTTTTGATTTGGCATCAAATGTATATTTTGCAGGATTCAACTTCAACTGAAATCTTTTTAATTTGTTAAATAGTTTTTTTAGGTTGACTATATGATCTTCTCCTTCATAAGATTTTACGATTATATCATCTACATATACCTCTATTTCTTTATGCATCATGTCATAAAAGAAAGTTACCATTGCTCTTTGATAAGTGACACAAATATTTTTCAACCCAAATGGCATGACTTTGTAACAAAATGTCCCTCATATGGTCACAAATGTAGTTTTCTCCATATCATCTCGAGCTATCTTAATTTGATTGTAGCCTAAAAAGCCATCCATAAAGGAAAATGTGGAATGCCTAGTAGTATTATCTACTAGAATATCGATATGAGGCAGAGAAAAATTATTCTTAGGGCTTGCCTTATTTAGATCTTGATAATCGACACACATTTTCACTTTTTCATCCTTTTTAGGAACTGGCACTATATTGGCTACCCATTCAGGATATTTTACCACCTTCAAAAATCCAACATCAGATTGTTTCTTCACTTTCTCTTTAATTTTTAGCAACATCTCCAGCTTCATGCACCTTAGCTTTTGCTGCACCGACTTACATTCTAGTTTTAAAGGTAATTTATGCTCTATAATATCAGTGTTAAGTCCTGGCATATCCTGGTAAGTCCACGCGAACATATCCACATATTTTCAGAGTAACTCTTCTAGGTTCTGTCTTTCAACTAGTAAAAAGGATGTACCAACTTTGACCTCTCTTTTATTTTCACCATCTCTCAAATTCACTAATTCGATAATTTCTTGGTGGGGTTCAATTGGCTTATCTTCATTCTATTAATTTTAACAAATCAAGAGGCAGTGTGTAGTTATCTGAATCTTCCTCATTATCAAGTTCATCAATATGAATTAAGTTTTCAAAATTAAATCTGAGATTATTGCCATTATTATCTTCATGGTCATTATTTGGGACATTGCAAAAGGTAAGATGAAGAGAATATTGGCACACAAAAATGGAATGGCAAGAAAATGATGGAAAGGAAAAATGGAAAGCAAAATAAAGATGAAAACAATAGAAGAAATATGGATGCATCTTCTAAGTCATTTATTAAAATGACAAACATAAAAACACCATAAAAGATCACCCAATGCTCATAAAGCAATTAGAGATTTAAAGTTTCACAATACATTACTTTTTAAAAGTTTTAAAAATAATAGGCAGCTCTACAACTTTTCAATTATCTAGCTTAAAATTTGAAGGACAAGGGTGCACAAATAGCTCTTTATCTTGCCTTTTCTTTTCATCATCCACCATTTGAATGGTCAGCTCAAAAAACTCTTCCACGAATCCTACATTTAGGGCTCCAGGTAAATCTGGGTAAATATATGCTTCTAAATGAAAGAGGTATGGAATGACCATAGGCTCTAACTCTGATTCATATCCTCCAAGATTAGCCATCTTTTTATTTTTTTTTCATTCACCATTCTCATTCTGTCTTTTTTTATTGGCTTATACCCTAAGCTGAATTTATTTTTCTTGTTATATACTGCTGGTGGCTATATGATTCCTTACAAATTCTTTTCTAGTCTAGTTTCAGGTTGCCATCCCATTTTGGTAAGCTGTTTGACAACCATTTTAGTTGTCATAGACAAGTGTGGCGAATATAATTTAGATCCTTCAGCTATATAAGTTGTGTTAGCAATCTCGAAAGATCTATATGAGCATTCTAGTGTTTCATTTATTGATTTCACATAAAGAGTATTTATCAATTGAGTTTTTAATAAATCTTCTTCTCCTACCACACATGTTAGCTTTCTTTCAACAATGAATTTGACTTTCTGATACAATGATGATGGAATAGCATCCGCCATATGGATCCATGGCCTACCCAATAAATAATTATAAGAAGAAGAGATATCCATAACTTGAAATTTTACATTGAAAGTGCACGGGCCAATCTGCAATAGCATTTCTATATCTTTCAGCACTTCTCTTCAGGTTCTGTTAAAGGCTCTCACTATCATATGACTAGGCTTCATATAAGATCCATCAACAGAAAGTTTTTTCAGAGTAGTCATAGGCATAACATTGATGGATGAACCATTATCAATCAAAATCTTAGCTATTATATGACTCTTACACTTTATAGTAATATGAAGAGCCTTGGTACTCCTTTGATCTTCAAGAGGAATCTCTTTATCATTGAAAAAGATATAGTTTAAAATTATTATATTACCAATAAGCTATTCTATATATTCAACAGAAGCATTGTGAGACACGTATGCTTGATTGAGTATTTTTAATAAAACATTACGGTGTGACTCTGAGCTTAGCAATAATGATAATAGCAAAATTTTAGCTGGCATCTTGTTCAACTATTCTACTACACTATACTCATTATATTTTATTAACTTTAAAAATTCACATGCTTCACTCTCAAAGACTAACTTCTAAAATTCTTTTTTTGGGGCTACAATATGATTATTCTGACTTTTCTCTTCTTTTCTTACCTTGGCTTTCTCTTTTCTAGCTTTTTCTAAAGCCTCTGGGGTATAACTCCTGCCACTTTGAGTCATGCCTCCTACGCTCATTATGTTCACAGTATCTAGGTTAACTACGACAGCACAATCATACTTTCACAGTATTACTTTATCATTTTGATATGAAAAAGGGCTAGAAACTTTAATTGTCACCACTGGTCAGGAGACATGCTTTTTTAGCTTTAGTGTCGACTTTTCATCATAATAAATAGTGATCGATTTATGCACAAACTTATTTTTTGAATCAATGGTAGATACTTCAGCTTTTATCAACTCTTTTTTCTCTTCGTAAAATTTTATCTAACCTATATCCATAAACGTTTGCACCTCTTGATGAAATTGATGATAATTCTTGATAAAATACCCCAAAGCACCTCTGTGATAATTGTAGCTCTCAATGGGGTTAATCATTTTAGAGTAATGCTAAGGTTCTATTGATTTAACATATCAACCTTAACCAATACCTCAAACACCTTAGCCACTGAAGTCTTAACTTCATCTATTTTTTCCTTCACGTGACTTTTTTGCCCATCAATTAAGGCATTTATTGATGATCTGGTATGATTTAGTAGAGGGTTCCCATTAACATTTAGAGTTTCTTATTGGTTGGTGTCAAAGTTTAATACCTCTTCATTGATTAATCCCTGCACTTTATGCTTCAAAGTAGTACAGTTCTCAGTGGAATGACTTAAATTTTTATAGTGATAATCACACTGCGCATTAGGTCATATCATTTGGAAAATGGAGGTTTCAAAGGTTCAACAATGACAGAAGCAAGTAAATATTTCTTAATAAGTCAGGGATACAAATCTGTGTATGTCATAGGAATGAGGTCAAAGATGGGTTTTTCTTGGGTATTTCTTAAAGCTCTCAGATCACTATTAGGACTAGATCTCTATTCTGGTCTGGTAGGGATAATAGGACGATTATAGGTAGACGTCCGAAAAGATGGTTAAAAATGAGATGGATAAACTGGTTATGGTAGTGACTGGTATGGTTGATATAGATGAATGATGGATGTAACATGGTTTACGAAAGGGTAATGGGTCGATAGACTGGTGCAGAATAGGGTGTGAAACCTTTGAATTATTACCCCACATAGTTCACTGCTTGAGCTTCATTATCTTTCTTTTTAGGAGCTTCGCCTTTCTTTGCTCTACTTGTTTTTTCTGCATTGAGCTTGCCATTCTTTATGGTATTTTTAATGATCTCATCCGATATCACCATATCTATAAAGTTCTTGGTTACATTACCTATCAATCTCTCATAGTACAGCACTTTCAGGATATTCACAAATAAAACAGTTGTTTCTTTCTCAATAAAGGGAGGTTGAACTTGTGCAGCCACATCTTTCCATCTTTGGGCATATTCTTTGAAGCTCTCAATTTTTTTTTCATACCTTGTAAAAATAGACGATCTGGAGCTAAATCTCTGACATGCTGATATTGTGTAAGAAATGCCCTTGTGAGCTCTTGCCAAGAATAAATACGAGTCCTATCTAGTTAAACATACAATTTAACTGTAGATATCATAAGGTTATCTTGAAATATGTGCATCAATAACTTTTCATCATAAGTATATACTGCCATCTTATGATAATACATAGTGAGATGGATCATCGAGCATTTCGTGCCATCATATTTTCAAATTCAGAGACCCTAAATTTTGGTGAAATGATCACATCTGAGACTAAACAAAGGTCATCTGCATCTGTGGAGCCATAAAAATTCATTCCCTCTACGATCGTAAGCCTTCTTCTAATAACTTCATCTTCTCTCTAGCACTGGTATCTTTTATTTTCTCAAATGTCTTTATCTCTAACTTTTTTCTCTCCTTGGATTATCCAAATTAGGAACTAAGATCGGTTAAGGTGCTTTTTCTATCATGATGGGATTAACAAAATTTTAAAATTATCTTAGAACAGGTGTGGATGTTATTCCTGGATAAAAATTGAGATATCCACCGGGAGTAAGAATTGACACTCTAGTTCCTTGAAAAGGTTAGGTCAGTCATGGCTCAAACCCTAGAGGATAAATAGGATCTATCATATCTGACGATTGCTCTTGAAAACTAAGATTTTCTTTCACTGCTTTTTTCTTATCAAATTTTTTAAGTATATCTATTATTGTACTAAGATCCCCTCTTAGTTTTTCTTGACATTTTTCAATTCTTTCAAATCGACTAGCCTGTTCTTGCTCTATGATTCTTGTTTGAATCCTAGTATTGTATGAATGACAAGTAGGTTGGATCAAAATTTTTGATGGGCAAGTTATTTTTGAACCTTATATTACCACAAAGTTTTTTTTTTTTTGAAAAAAAAAAAGAAAAAATTAGAATACTATGTGTTAAAAATTTTATTTTTCACTTATTTTATGAAAAATTATGTATATGATACATGAATGCAAATGGGAAATATTTGCCCTTGGATGAATTTTAACATTAAAAATTTTTATTGGTTCCATACAATTTTTATTACATGAGATTTACCATCCTAGAGTTATATCCATAAAAGCATTTGACTTGTTCATAATGGTCATTTGCCTCGTTTAAAAAGTTCACTAGGCATTGTCCACATTCTCCTATGGGATTGACTTTTCTTCTTAACACTTCTACTTTTTCAACCATCTCTCATTTTTTTTTACTGCTTTATAAACTTATTAGTCAGGTGCTCTATGTACTGTTGCCTCCCTAAGCTTTCTGCTTTCCACCTTATGTGAGCATTTCTTTTTGAATTGTATATGAAGATCCAATCCTTTTCTCTTCTATGCCACTCATCTATTATTGCTGAAATATGGCTCTTGTGGTCTTGCAATTGCATGTCTAACCCTTGGATCACTTGGTGAAGTGATTCTTTTTCATTCAGTACTTTAAAGGGTTTTTTCTCTCTTTTGTGAACATGACTTTCAACATTTCCTTTTTTTTTTTGGCATTTCACTAATCTTGCTGAGGTTGTAGAGTATAACCCCTTCCAATTCTGACATTCTTAAGAAATTATGGTGCTCTTCTTTTACTTTTCTTGAGCTTTGCCCTTCCATTAGTTCATTTCCTCTCGGAGCTCATCCATTTCACGTTGCTGACTGAAGTAAGACTTGGTGACTTTTTTAGTTTTGAATTGGACTCGTAACCTCTTGTTTTCCTAGTGTAGATCTTTCAAATCACTATTGGCCACATCTCATTCTTTTATGACTTTTTCTAATCTACTATATTGTATCTCTATTTCATATTTTAATTATTCAACTTTCTCACGAAGTCTCAAATTTTCTCTTCTTATTTCTTTTTTTTTAGCTTCTAATTTTTTTTTTTACAAGCTCAACTTCTGATAATTTTACCTCTTTTGAAAGATTAACCAATTGATATGAGCTGTCATCAGAATGCTTTACCTTTCAAATTTGATAATAAGGGGTACTTTGTCGATGAAAGGCCTAACCTTATTCTTCGTGTTCTTTTTCATGCTTGAATCAACTGCTTTGAGGTTCTTGATGGATTCAATTCCCCATAGATGAATTCTACTTGGACCAGGCTATGAGTGGCAGGAACAAACTGCTTTACACCAAATTGCCTAAGCACCATTAATAGAGCATAACTTACAATGCCCTATAGCCCTAATAACGGTATCCATGGCTCATTTTCTCCAAGATACAATAAGGGCACTAGAGGCATTTAAGGCGCCATCCATTCAATTTCATCCTAGGTAAGCCTTCGTAAGAAAAGGACCCACTATTCCTTAGTCTTTAATATTGGCCATTGACTTCTGTAAAACTCTTCAATTGGTGCTTTATTTCGTAGATACAACTTCGAGAAAGCACTATTCCCACACTTGAAATGATTTTTGATCCACACATGTAATAGCAATACACATTCTATGAATCGTCATTTTTCATTTCATAGATAAAAATTTAATGACCTGATGGTTTCAGCTAGGATTAATTACTTGGGTTTCAATTTGCTCAAAAAAGTCTACCACAGTTATCTTAATGTAACCCAAAGTCTTCGAAAAGATTACCATGCCATACAATGCTAGAGCAAACACAGCCATACCTAGATCATCATTTAAATGCTCCTGAATGAAGTTTCAGAGAAAGTCCCAACAAATGCCCAGATGTTCACCTTTAGACTTCATGAAGGAATCAATGGTTTCCACTTTAACCCTCATAAGCTTGGCCAACTTTTTACGAAAACTTGATTTTGGCTTACGGGTGAATACTTTATCTAGACACTGTAGTTTTATCTCGAGCAAAATTGAATACTCTTCGATAGTTGGCACTAAATCCTCTTGATTAAAAGTGAAGCATCTATAAGATGAATTTTAAAACTGTATAGCTGTTCTGATCAACTGTTCATCAATCATAACCAAAATGAGAAATACAATCTGTTCGTACTTTTTACAAAAGCTTTCTTTTTTTTTTTCATTTAACTAACCCCAGATGGTGGCTAAGTCTTCTAAATCAGTCTATGTGATATCTAAATGCATTTTTTTAGGTAATTCAAACACATAACCGATAGGTAAACAATCTTCACTCTTTTGTTGGACTTCTTTTGACCAAACATATACTTCATTATACAGTTCATATGGGACACTAACTGAAGATGAGCAAATCTGTAATTCTATGAGATCCATGAAAACTTCTTGGGAGAAATATGTCATAGAGCAAATATCTTGATGTAAAACTGTATAATATGATTAATGCAAAAAAAAAAAAGAAACAAAATTGAGTTAGTGTGAAGATGTGGTTTGAGAAAAAATATTTTTTTTGTTTTTTAGTTTTGAGATTTTTTTGTTTTATTTTATTTTTTATTATAAACAATTTTTATTCTTAGGTATTTCTTACAAGAAGGTGGACGAGGCTCTACCTAAGGCTGGTTTCTTAGGCTTATTACATGTTGGGTTTGGATTGATATGTGTCTAAAGGTTCCTAAATTATTTCTCACTGTAGTCCATGTTAGACTAGTAAGGCATCCCAATCTTCATCCATTATAAGCTATGAACGAAAATGGTTCAATTTGAGTGGAAGTATTTCGCTTGTCATTACGAAGGTTATCACCTTACGAGGGTATAAGTACTCTACTTTCTCTTATAAAGGACGGAGCTTCGATATAGAGCTTATGCATGAGATGCAACGTGTCATTGTGCGTGCAAATATATCCTAATTTACTGAGAATAATATATACAAGAAAATAAAGCATAAGAGGCATAGCAAAAAAATTTTAGGAAAATTTTTTTCTTTTTTATTTCAATTTGTTGTTTTTTTTTACCTTTTTTGTTAAAAGTGAAAAATAAAAATCTAAGAAATTAATTAGGACTGTTTAAATCAAAATTTGAGGATAACACGTAATTAATTTTTGCTTGACTCTCGAAAACAAAAAGACTCCACAGTAGAGTCATTAAGCTATCATAACAGTTTTGTGTCCGTCCGACAAATTTGGAAACGAAAATAAAAGAATGAAAAAGCAGAGTCGTCACCAATATTTTTTGGCTAGGTGTGATTGGCCACCTATCAAAACATATCCTTTTAATGAAATTTCAAAATTAATTAAAATTTATTAAAATGATAATTTTAGGGTCTACATAACAGTTTGGGTTCATGAGTTAGTTACATATGGGGAAGGATTAGCACCTCCACAGTGCCTGTTTAAAACGGTACAATTAACTATATGTTATCTTTTGATTTTGAAAAAAAACAGTCCCATTTTTTATGTTTAAAAAAATAATTTTCTTGATTTATTTATTTATTAGAAATTATTTTTATTTATTAATTTTTATTTTTTTTATTCGAGAAAAAATAAATTAGAACCTTTTTATTGAAATAATTCTTAAAATATTCCAATATGTTGGTAATATTAGAAGAATTTTTTCTCACCTAGAGGTTTCTTAGGCATCGTTTCTCGGAATACTTTAGAATTTCATCTTTGGAGGCTTAAATTTACTTTTCGTAAAAAATTATGCCGTGCATGCAATGCAATTGATAATAAGTTAAAGCACACATTTTATTTTTGTTTAGAAATTTTATTAATTGTTTGATTTGATTTTTTTATTTTTAATTGAAATTTTAAAGAAAAATTTATTATATTGAAGATTTTTTATAAATATTCCAATACACTGGTAATATTTTTAAAAAAATATATTATCACCTAAGGATTTCATAAAGCATCATTATTCAGAATACTTTTAGAATCTCATCATTGGATAAAATTTTCTTTTCCTTATTTATATTATTTTTTTAATATATTGATTAATTTTTATTTATTATTTTATAAGAAAAAAAGAAAATTTTTATTATATTGAAAATTTTTTTATAAATACTCCAATACACTGATAGTATTTTAAAAAAATCTTCTCACCTAGAGATTTCGTAGGTATTACTACTCGAAGTACCTCTGAATCTCATCGTTGAATAAAAATTTTTTTCTTATTTTTTATTATTTTATAAGATTTATTCTAAAATTAATATAATTATCAAAAACTTTTATTATATATTTTATTATATTAATTATTACTATTATTATAAAACAACAAAAATTTATTCTGTTAAATTTAAATATTTTAACATGCATAAATATTAAGAATAATAATTAAAATAACAAAAAAATATTTTTAAAAAATCTAAAAAAAATAAAAAAAAATTTTTTACCTAAATCGGACCGGTCAACGGTCCGATAAATGCGCGGTTCGATCCGACAATTCGGTTTGACGGTTTGGTCCCGTTCAGCGGTTCAATTTCGGTCTAGATCGAGTTCAGCGATTCGATTTCGGTTCAGTCTGACCGGTTAGAAGTTGATGAAGAGGTGGGTCGTGGGTCGGGTACACGAACCTCGAGTCGAGTTACGAGTTGACGTGCGGATCCTCATGACTTAAAATGACATCGTTTTGGGGTTTTATTGAAATGACATCGTTTTGGTCTTTGGTAATTTTTATAAATGTCAAAATTTTTCTCTATCTATCATTTTTCCCTCTCTCCTTCTTTCTCTAACTTTCTCTCATTCCCAGAGCCTCTCTCTCTAAGTCGATCGGTCGGTCATCGGCAGCCGTGTTGGCTACCGTCGGTGGTTGAAAAATTTCAAAAAACACTCGCAAATTCCTATCGATCTGCTGAACACAGATCCAATCTCCTTTTCACCAAAAAGAGTCCCAAATTGTCCAGATCTGCTATTGAACTTTTGGTCAAACCTTTTTTTTATTCTCTTTTTTTTTTTTTTGAAACTGACTTTATTTTTTCTTTGTGCAAGAACTCTCGGCGCTAGGTTCCCCGTGGACTAAATTATTTTTTATGTATTTTTTTAGTATTTTTCTGACAGAAAGCTTTTTCTATTTTTTATAGGGTTTCCCCCCTTCTTGTTAGGTTCGGCCAGTAACTCTATTTATAGAGCTCCAGCCGTGCTCTATGCCTGAATAGGTGGCATAAGGTTCAGCATGGGGGTGAGCACGAGCTCCTCACCCTTTTTATTTCTTTTGTTTTATTCAGTGATAGGGTAAGATAGTTAGGATAAATTTTACAGGATATGAAAAAGGGATAGGGTATTGTGGGCAGGGATGGTGGCACCACTGCCATCCCCTCTTTTTTTTTTTGTTCTTTTTTTTGTATTTTATATTTTTTTGATATTTTGTATTTTAGTATTTTTATATTTTATATTTTTTATATTCCATATTTTTGTTTAATTTTTATTATTATATTTAATAATATTATTATTACCTTATTTATTATTTAATAAAAATAACAAATTTGATCAAAGTTGAATAAATTTGATGTCTACACTATCGATGAATTAATATCCAACTCTCAAAATTTCATCCAACTCTCAAAATTGAATAGTAGTAGTTGCAAAGGACAATTATTGAATTGGACGAATTAATATCCCAACCTTCAAATTTTAATAGTAGTAGTTGCCAAGAACAATTATTGAAATGGATGAATTAATATCCAACCCACAAAATTTTATAGTAGTAGTTGCAAAAGATAATTATTGAAGTCTCAAAAGTTATTGGTGATAAAGACTTAAAAAACAAAACTAAAAAATAAATAAGGCAATAAAATTAGTAACAATACTATGCGAAATTAAGTCTTTTTTTTTTTAATAATTGATATCTCAAGTTTTATTTAGATCTAATCTCAAAATTTTTTAATATTTAAAATATATTTCTTTACATTAACTGAGTGCATTTAAAATTTTACTTTTGAAATACTCTCAATAAATATCATACTTTATTTGATAAATAAAAATAATTACTAATTAGATTAACCCTCAAAGATAAATTTTTATTTTTATCAATATTTAATCATGAACTTACTTAATTATCGCTCAGTTTCTTACATCTTTTCCCAATGTCTTTAGATTTTTTTTTTCAATTGCAACATAAAAATTATGGAATATATCCTGTCCTTGAATATCATTATCAAATTGCGTCTTTTTTAATTTTTTTTTTCTCTCAATAAGCATATAATTTAGAATAATAAGATAGAATGAAATATTTTTGTTTTGCTCTGCAACGAACAAATATATAATCATTTAAAAGACTACAAAATTATTAAGAAATATTTACCCTTATGCATCTTGTATTAAACTTGGCCACTGACTATATAAAAGTAGAGAGAAAAAAAATTATTTTAAAGTTGAATGGTAGTTTTTTTTTTTTTACATAAGAGGTAAGGTCAACGGTTAAAAAAATTAGGAAAAGAGAATTTCTAATTATTAAAAATTAAATTAAAATCTTATTTAAAAATCACCCTTTAAAAAAGATGGATGAACCATTTAAAATAAACCCGAAGCTTAAACCCGGAGTTCAAAATTGAATATTAATTAACAGGGCTGCTTATTATACATATTTCATTTGCATTGCTCAGGTAAATGACATAAGGTAGCTATTGGTATTCGAACCTACAATTGGAGATGGTAAATCTACTTGAAATTGTTGAGTTTCAATCTAACCTGATTTTATAGATTGATTTTTTAAAAAAAACAAGTTAGACCGATATTTTTAAAAAAAATTGAAATTTGTTCAAAATCAAATTTTAGATAAATCTATATATATATATATATATATATATATATAATATTTTTATTTGTTATTTAGTTTTATATTTATATATACGTATTGTATTAATAAAATTATTATTTAATATTTTGTTTAAGATATTAACTTAATAAAAATATTATATTAATATAATTAAAATATAATTTATATTAAAAAAATTTATAAATATTATACTAAATTAAAATTATTAAATTAATTTTTGATGTAATTGAATTGATTACAATTTTTACATATATTTTAGACCCAACTCTAGAATTAGAAAACATAGATTCAAAAATTAATCTAATTGAGCCTACTTATCCCTAGAATTGTCAAAAAATATTGAAAAAAACATAAATTAAACGCAATTATTGTAATTATAATGATTACATTAACAACGCATAAATTAAGAAATTAATTAGGTGAGCAAAGATACAAATGTTTTCTTTCATTATGATTATTTTTCATATCATTAAATGATATTTACATGATGTCATATCATCAACAAATGAAATTGCATCATAAAAATCTATCGCAATTTTTTTATTAAAGAATTTTTTCTTTTCTAATTTAAAACAAAAAAAAATTCAAACTTAATTCTTTCTATGAAAGTACATATGTATTTATGATTAAATCAAATACATGGTCCTTTTACTATCGTGTTCGCATGCACTGATGTGAAAATAAATATTCTTCTGTTGTCTATGAATTAATATTAAACCAACCTGAAAATTTTTTAATGGCAGTAGTTGCAAAGGAGTAAGGACAACTATTGAAGACCCAAAAGTCACTGCTGACAAAGACTCAATAAAACAAAAAAAAAAAAAAAAAAAAAAAAACAAGACAAGAAAATCAGTAACAATACAATGTGAAATTAAGTTTTTCTTTAATAATAATATTATTAATTTAATCTCAAGTTTCAGGAGAAATTATCAAATATATTAATAAAAAAATTTTAATACCAAAGGGGTAGGTTGACACGTATTTTTAGTGTATTCAAAAATATAAAAAAACAGTTTACAAAAATAAGATCAATGTCATCTTGTTAATTTCATTTATAAAATTAAAAAATTTTACTGACAATATATTAAATAATTTTTTCGTGCATTTAAAAAAATAACAAAACAATTTTTATAAAAAAGATAAATGTCATTTTGTTAATTTCATTTGTAAAATTAAAAAAAATTTTGGTAATATATTAAATAATTTCTTCAAAATTTATCTCAAACAATATTTAATGCAAATTTTTCTACATCAATAAAGTATATTTAAAACTTTACTCTATGAAGTACTTGCCAAAAATATCAAACTTTAGATGAAAAAAATTACCAATTACCATTTATTGATAAAATAGTGGAACATTTGTTCTACTACATGGGAAACCTCGAGAAAAGAGACAATATATCTATACTTTTTTTGGCCGAAGGAGACAATGTGTATTTATAATTTACTATTATTCGATCTGTAAAAACTTTTAACTTATTTTAATTTGGCCCTTTTTTATTTTTTTTAGTGTTTTTCTTGTTGACTATAATTGACGATTAAAAACCACCGGCTATGTAAAGTAGTCTAACCCTTTTGTTCCATTTTTGCCTGTCATTTCATTGTAATTTTGGCTTTTCTGATATGGATGAAAATTTGATGAGGGCTGCTCAAGAGGGAAATGTTGATGAATTATATGCATCAATCCAAAGAGATTCTAATGTTTTGAGGCGTATTGATGAGATAGAGTTTGTTGACACTCCAGTAGACATACAGCTGTAGCTGAAGGTTGCATTGATTTTGCAATAGAGATAATAACTTTAAAGCCTACATTTGCTAGGAAGCTAAACCAACAAGGCTTTAGTCCCATTCATATGGCAGTGGGAAAGGGACATTAAGAGCTGGGGCTGCTTCTCTTGGAAAATGATAAAGATTTTGTTCGTGTCAAAGGGAAGAAGGGTGAGACTCCATTGCACCATGCAATAACCAGAGAACACAAGCTTGATCTCGTAGCCAGATTTTTGGAGCTCTGTCCTGAATGCATCCAAGGTGTGACAACTACAAACGAGACTGCTTTGCATATTGCAACGAGAAACAATGAATTAAAAGCTCTCAAACTCCTATGTGGGATGCTGAGGAGGACTGACAATCGAGAGGATGTTAATTAGAATGACAGGAATGGGGACACTGCCTTGCACATAGCTGCGTGCGATATTCAACATGAGATTCTACTCATCTGCTCTATTTAATTTTACTTTTACCGAAAGAAATAGATTCTTTTCAGATCTATAATCTCATCTTACTCAAACAGATGCTCAAACTACTATTGAAATGCAGCGCCGACAAATATGAGACCAATTAGGCTGGTTTAATGGCATTGGATGTTGCACAACAACTTAATAAAAGAGAAAGCATTAGAATTCTGCATGGATGTTGTATTCCAAGAGTTTTAACCCTCATATAAATTGCAGAAACAAATTTTCAGGGATGTGACAAAGGCATCGGCAATAACTTTTCAAGATATGAACAATATATCAATTAAGGATCGCAATACCTCATTAGCAATTCTAGGACTGCTTTTTAATAGCAACCTACCAAGCGTGTCTTAGTCCGCCTGGGGGTGTTTGGCAGGGGGACGGTTCCTCAAATTTCACGAGAAAAGTACGCGGGCAAAATGTCCTCAATATAATTTTCTTTATTTCTACATTCCAACCTCTGCTGTCTCACAGTAACGTTTTTCCTAATATTGGGCCTCCTTAAACCTTTAACTCGTGGTTTGAAAAGTGAGAGAAAAAGATTTTGTCTTTTATGCTTGAAAGAAAAATGGTTAGACCCGTGCGTAGAACCGGAGTCGGCTCAGGATTCGCGCGTCCGATTTGATGCCTTAACTGCTGGAAATCGGTCCAACTAAATCGCTTTTGAACCGTTTGAAACGCTTTTCAATCACCGGTGAACCGCTTCAAACCGTGTTGAATCACGCCAAAACAATTGAAGCGGCTTGAACTGGACTGTAGAACCGTTGATTGTATTAAGCAAGGGCCATTTTAGTATTTTTATTATATTTTTTTTCATATTTTTTTATTTTTTACTCAATTTTCTAATATATGTTTATTATTTTTATTTCTGTTTTTGGGACTTTTTATTTTCTTTTTTAGTGAACTTTGATATAGAAAATAAAATAGTTGTAACAAAATATATAGGAAAATTTTATGTGAAAAATAATTTTTTAAAGATATTTATAAAAATAAATTGAGGAAATTTTTGAAATTTTAATTTTTCCTAAATTCTTTGAAAAATAAAAAAATGTCATTCGTTCTTAATAATCACAAGTGAAATATTTCTTGAATGTCACCTAAATATGGGAATAATTCAAAAAATTATATTTGTTAAGAATAAAGATTTTACAAATAATAAATGAATTAAAAATAATTAATTATTTGAATAAATTTTTGGTAATGTAATTTTAAAGAAAATTGAAATAGTTTAAATTTCTTTAATTATTGTAAGTAAAAATATTTTTGGATTTCATTAAAGAGTTAGGATAGTATAAAAATTATTTTTCTAAACAAAGATTTATTTAAATAACTCAAAAAAATAATAATTAAATATAAAAGTGTTTATTTAAATAAATCTCTTAAAGGAAATTTTTAAAGAAAATTCGAGGAATCTTATTTTCTTTAATTATTTTCAAAGAAATTTTATTTTTTTTAAATTTCACCAAATAGTTGACACAACCCTAAAATCAATTTTACAAATGAAATTTTTATTTAGATAATCACATAATGATAAATAATTATTATAATAATAATCATCATAAATTATTTATAATATTTTAAATCATGCATGTTTGTGAATAAAAAAAAATCTCCGAATGAAATTTTTGAAATTTGGTGAATGGATAATTTTTTTAGCATTTTTTAATGAGAATATTTTCTATAAATTTTGTCAAAGTGTTAGAAAATTAAAAAAAATGTTTAAATAATAAATTTTATAAAAACTAAAAATAAAAATTTTTCATAATAAATTTTAAGGAATTAATTTAGATATTGAAAGGATCATGCTATCAAAATTAAAAGGACATTACCTGTTTAATTGATACCATTCTTTGAATGAGTGATGTGAAGGCACCCAATATGTTTGAGTTTTATTCTAAACTAAATTTAATTAGTCAAATATTAAAAAATTACATAAAATTTTTTTATCATTTTAGTAAATTTCTTTAAAAAAATTTTTCGTCTCAAAAGCATTTAAGGAATCCATTTATTTCCTTGAAAATGCTCTATTGTCAAATTGACGAAAATTTTTGTGATATCATTTTAAAAAATTTCTTTTATAATTTAATTAATTCTTTTTCATTTTTATAAAAATATATAAAATTTTTATCATTCTGACAAAATTTAGAAATTTCTTATTCCCTAAATTTTTTTCCTAAAGATCACTCATTTATAATATTTAGAATTTCATGATCTGAAAAATTGGTTTAAAATTTAAATTTTATAAATTATTCTTTATTTTGAAATAATTTAGAAATAATCTCTTTTAGAAAATTACACATTTGTAATTTGTCTAGATTTTATCATTGATTTTATCCTTAAAAAAGACCTTAAAATTGTTAGAGATTAAATTATTTGATTATCTAATTTTTATTATTTCATTTTAATTTAAAATAAATATTATTAAAAATTTTTTCTAAATTCATCATAATTTTGGTATAATTTAAAATATTTATTTATCAGTCGTACATTTGCAATTGTTTGAAATATTATTATTGAAATATTTGTATCATATTATTTTATTTATTATTTTCATTAATCTTGCTTTTTCTTAAAATTTGTTCAATTTTATAATAAAATAATTATTATGCAAAAATTTTAGTTTAACATTTTATTTAATAATTCTATTATTGTTTCTTTCATTATCATCATTTAAATAAACGTCCCATACTCAAATTACTCTAACTTTTAATATGCATATATTAAATATTAAACATAAATATAAATAAAATAAAACACAAAATATAAATAAATAAATAAATAATTATCTAAGAATATTATAATTGTATTTGTATGTTTTATGTATTAATCTTATCATTTTTCAATATCTTTTTGTAGTTTGACCGTTGAAATTTATGTAATAAGAATAATCAGATTCAAGAGAAGGACTAAAATGAAAGTATACAGCAAAAAAAGAGTGCGGTCGAGCTGCTGGCATTGTGCTGAGACAATAAATGGCAATGGCCACAGCTACACCATTAAAAATGAATGCTATTCCAGTGCCACTGACAAGACGATTGTGCTCCAGTCGTTGGTCAAAGGCCTTTTTTTTTCCACCGTTTGTTTTAATCTGCGTCGTTATCTGTACACATCGTTACGACGTGTCCTTGTGCTCCAGTCGTTGGTCAAACCCCTTTTTTTTTTCCACCGTTTGTTTTAATCTGCGTCGTTATCTGTACACATCGTTACGACGTGTCCTTTTCCAGTGTCCCACTGTTGGCATCACCTCCCATGGAGACAGCGCCCTTTCATTAACTTTAATCTATACCCATTTTTAAATCCATCCACCCTTTAAAGAAAATCCCCAAAAATTAAAAATTATGATTATACAAATTTATTCAATAAATTAATTTTTAATTTATATATTCAATAAATTTATTTTTAATTTTTAAAATTTTTATTTATATATTAAATAAATTTATTTAAACAAAAAATATTATTATTTAAATAATTATATGATAAATAATCATAATTATTTAACATAAAATTATAATTATTCATACAATCTTTTAACTATTTTAACAAAAATTATAAAGTCCTGACCTGTCATTGTCATTTGGCTTTTCTCATATGGATGAAAATTTGAGGAGGGGCTGCTCAAGAAGGAAATGTTGATCTATTATACGCATCAATCCAAAGAAATTCTAATGTTTTGAGGCGTATTGATGGGAGAGAGTACTTGGTTTTGAGAAAATACCTATCTATATAATTAAATCTGTATTTAGATAATTATGTTTATATAAATAGATATCTATTTGTGCAGTTATTTTAGGTATATTTAAATTATATTTGACATATAATAATTGAAAAATAAGATATTAATCATTTTATTATATATTTATTATTCAATTAAATAAAATGATTGAATTATTAAAAAAATTAAATATCTTATATGAATAAAATAATTTTATTACTTTAAAAAATAAAAAACAATTTTCAAACGATAAGATTAAATCATTTATTAGAAATTTTAAATAATTAATTTTTTATTTTTTTATTTTTTATCGTACCATCTCATAACCCAAACCTTAAGAAAAGAATTCAATAATTTATTAATTAATTTTAAAAAAAATTTATTTATATATTGAATAAATTTATTTAAACAGAAATTATTATTTAAATAATTATATGATAAATTATAGCAATTATTTAATATAAAATTATAATTATTCATACAATTTTTAATAATTTTAATAAAAAATATAATTATATTTATATAATATAAAATTATATACGACCACCTCACTCCCCACTGGCTCTTGGACATTTGTTGTGAAAAGATAAAAGATGAGAGGTCAGCTTTGGCAGGCAGCGGGACCAAGCATTTGATTTAAGTTGATTTGATTGATGTAATCAGCCAAATAATGCAGCTAGTTAGGTGAGGAGTGACCAGTAGTTCGGAACATGCATCTTACTATGATCAATGCCTGTCTTTTATGCATCTTGCACTTTTGAAAATCGGATACAAAAGTCGTTGATACGTTGTTTTTTTATATTCAAAAGCAAAAAACAGTAAATAAAGTTTTGAAAAGTCTTATAACTTGTTAAAAGTAAACAAAAGAAATTGATCTTTTGAATACTCTTGGCCGTACGGATAAACAATACTTGTGTGTGAATAGTATCAATTTAATACCTAAAAGAATCGAAGATATGGAACGTAACTTACAACATTTCATAGTCTTAATAATAATATTTATAATTATTTTTTTCACGATACAATAAAAGCATATAAGTATCTAAAATACCATTCATTCGATTTCATTTTCAATAAATCTTAGTAAAAAAAATGACCTATTTTTTCTTAGTTTTTAATGTCGGTTATTGACTTTTACAAAAACTATAATTGATGTCTTATTTTGAAGATATGATTTTAAAAATACATTCTTTTCACATTTAAAATGACTCTGACCCATACGTATAATAGAGATACACATTCTATGAATTGTCTTTTTTTATTTCGTCGATAGAAATTTAATGACCTAATGGTTTCAGCTAAGACTGCTGGAGTGAGATTAATTGCTTGAATTTTAATTTACTCGAAAAAATTTATCACAGTTATCTCAATGTAACTCAAAGTCTTCGAAAAGATTATCATGTCATACAATGTTAGAGCAAACATATTCATACCTTGATCATCATCTAAATGCTCCTGAGTGAAGTTTTGGAGAAAGTTCCAACAAATGTCGAGATGTTCACCTTTAGACTTCGTAAAAGAATCAATGGTTTCTACTTTAACCCCCATAAGCTTGGTTAACTTTTTACGATAATCAAATTTGGCTTTCGGGTAAATACTTTATCTGGATATTATAGTTTTATCCCGAGCAAAATCGAATACTCCTCGATAGTTGGCACTAAATCTTTTTGATTAAAAGTAAAGCATCTATAGGATGGATTCCAAAATTATATAGCTACTTTGACCAATTGTTCGTCGATCATTACTGAAATAAGGGATGCAATATGCCTAAACCTTTTACAAAAGCTTTCTTTTCTTTCTTCACTTAACTGACCCCAGACAGCAGCTAACTCTTTTAAATTATTCTGTGTGAGATCTAAATGCATTTTTTCGGATAATTCAGACACATAATCGGTAGGTAAACAATCTTCATTCTTTTGTTGAGCTTTTTTCGATCAAACATGTATTTCATTATACGACTCATATGGCACACTGATTGAGGATGAGCAAATCTGTAATTCTATGGGATCCATAAAAACTTCTTGAGAGAAATATGTCCTAGAGCAAATATCTCGATATAAAACTATATGATATGATTAATGCAAAAAAAAAAAATGAAGCAAAATTGAATTAGTGTGAGGATGTGGTTTAAAAAAATTATATTTTTTATTTTTTTAGTGCTTTTTTTTTGTGTTTTGAGATCTTTTGTTTGTTTTGTTTCGTTTCGTATTATGCACAACTTTTATTCTTAGGTATTTTTTACAAGAGGATGGACAAGGCTTTACATAAGGCTAGTTTCCTAGGCTTATTATATGTTGGGTTTAGATTGAAAGTGTCTAAAAGTTCTCAAATTGTTCCTCACTGTCGTCCATGTTAGACTAGTGAGACACCTCGATCCTCACCCATTACAGGTTACGAACGAAAATGATTCAATTCGAGTGAAAGTATTTCGCTTGTCATTGCGGAGGTTATCACCTCACAAGAGCATAGGTACTTTACTTCCTCATATAAAGGACGAAGTCCGGGTATAAAGCTCATGTATGAGATGCATCGTGCCATTGTGTGTAAATATATCATAATTTATTGAGAGCAATATATACAAAAAAATAAAACATAAAAGGCATAGTAAAAGAAATGTGTGTGAATTTTTTTGCTTTTTATTTTTGATTTGTTTTTTTTTTTTTTACCATTTTTATTGAAAATGAAAAATAAAAATTTAAGAAATTGATTAAAATTGTTTAAATCAAAATTTGAGGATAACAAGTAGTTAATTTTGGCATGACTCTCAAAAACAAAAGGCGTCCCCAATGAAGTCGTCAAGCTGTCATAACGATTTTATGTCCGTCCGATGAATTTGAAAATGAAATAAAAAAAAATAACGGAGTCGCCACCAATCTTTTTTGGCTAGGTGCGATTGATCACCAACTAAAACATATCCTTTTAATAGAGTTTTAAAATTAATTAAAATTTATTAAAAAGATAATTTTACAGTCTATGAAACAGTCTGGGTTCGAAAGTCGATTACACGTGAGGAAAGATTAGCACCCCCACAGCACCCGTTAAAAACGTACCAATTAACAACATGTTATCCTTTGATTTTGATAAAAATAGTTCAATTTTTTATGTTCGAAAAATAATTTTCTTGATTTTTTATTTATTAGAAAAAAAATTTATTCTCGAGAAAAATAAATTAAAACTTTTTTATTGAAATAATTCTTAAAAATCCAGTACGTTTGGTAACATTAGAATAATTTTTTCTCACCTAGAGATTTTTTAGGCATCGCTTCTCGGAATACCTTAGAATCTCATTATCGAAGGCTCAAATTTACTTTTTGTAAAAAATTATCATGCATGCAATGCAAAATATTACCATGTTGATGCACACATTTTATTTTCCTTTGTTAAAAATTTTATTAATTATTTTATTAATATTTTTATTTAAAATTTTAAAGAAAAATGAAAATTTCATTATATTGAAGATTTTCTATAAATATTTCAATACACTGGTAATATTTTACAAAAAATCTTCTCACCTAGAGATTTCTTAAAGCATCTCTACTTGAAATACTTTTAGAATCCCATCATCGGATAAATTTTTTTCTTCTCATTTTTATTACTTATATTTTTAATATATTAATCAATTTTATTTATTACTTAAAAAATAGAAAATCTTTACTGTATTGAAAATTTTTTTATAAATACTCCAATACACTAGTAGTATTTAAAAAAAAATCTTTTCAGCTAGAGATTTCGTAGGCATCACTACTCGAAATACCTTTGAATATCATCGTTGGATAAAAATTTTATTTTCCTACATTTTTTATTAGTTTAGTATTATTACTAAATTTATTTTTATATTATTTTATTTTTAAAGTTTATTTTAAAAATTAACAAAATTATAAAAAAAATATAACAACATATTTCATCATTTAATCTAACAAATATAAATATTTTAATATGCATGAATATTAATAAAATAATATATAAAAAATAAGAAAAATTAAAAAAATATATTTTTTACCTGAACCGAACCGATCAACAAGCGGTTTGATTCCGGTTCAGTCAGACCGATCAGAAGTTGATGAAAGAAGTGGGTCGCGGGTCGGGTGCACGGACCCCGGGTCGAGTCGCGTGTTGACACGTGGATTTTGGGTGCTTAAAACGACGTCGTTTTGATTTTCACCGTTTATATAAAAGGTTCAATTTTTTTCAGTCATTTTTTTTCTTCTAAAAAAAAAATGCCTGATTTTTTTTCTCTCTTCTTTTTCGACCAACCTGGGCTGATGGCCGTCCGTCGCAACTGCCGCTGCAATCCACGCCGGTGGTGAACTCCGACCACCGTCGACGGTGCCAAAAAATTTGAAAAAACTATCACAAACTCTTCTCGACCCTCTGAACGCAGATCCGACCTCTTTTTCATCAAAAAAGGTCCTCACTTTCTTAGATCTCTACTTTCAAAGTTTTGGTGAGATTTTTTTTTGTATTATGATCCTTTTTTTTTAAACTAACCATTTTTTTTTCGTGCAGGAAGCTCGACGTTGGGTTCTTCCCTATGAGGAGGACTATTTGATTTTTTTTTTGTTTTTGCAAAATCTCCCTCTTTCTTTTTGTTTTTGATTTGGCTAGGAGCTCTATTTATAGAGCTCTGGCCGTGCGTATGCTTGAGAGAAGGGCATGAGGCTCGGCATAGGGTGTAAGCACGAGTCATGTACCTCTTTTATTCGTTTCTGTCTTATTTGACAGTTTATCAATGAGATGAGTAATTAGAGGGGTAAAAGGTAGGTAAATGATCATAAAGGTAGAATATAGGATCTGGTGGCAGAGGTGCCTTCCCTAGCACCACTGCCATCCTCGATTTTTTTATTCTGTTCATTTTTTTATATATTTTTTATATTTTGTATTATTTTTAATATTTTTATTGTATTTCATATTTTATATTTTTTATTACAGTATTTTTTTGAGCAAGTTGATGTCCACATTTATTATTCAATTAAATAAAATGATTGAATTATTAAAATAATTGAATTGTTGAAAAAATTAAATATGTTATATGAATAAAATAATTTTATTATTTTAAAAATAAAAGACAATTTTCAAACGATAAGATTAAATCATTTATTAGAAATTTTAAATAATTAATTTTTTATTTTTTTATTTTTATCGTACCATCTCATAACCCGAGCCTTAAGAAAAGAATTCAATAATTTATTAATTAATTTAAAAAAATTTTCATTTATATATTGAATAAATTTATTTAAACAGAAATTATTATTATTTAAATAATTATATGATAAATTATAATAATTATTTAATATAAAATTATAATTATTCATACAATTTTTAATAAAAAATATAATTATATTTATATAGTATAAAATTATATACGACCACCTCACTCCCCACTAGGCTCTTGGACATTTGTTGTGAAAAGATAAAAGATGAGAGGTCAGCTTTGGCAGGCAGCGGAATCAAGCATTTGATTTAATTTGATTTGATTGATGTAATCAGCAAAATAATGCAGCTAATTAGTGAGGAGTGACCAGTAGTTCGGAACATGCATCTTACTATGATCAATGCCTGTCTTTTATGCATCTTGCACTTTTGAAAATCGGATACAAAAGTCGTTGATACGTTGTTTTTTATATTCAAAAGCAAAAAACAGTAAATAAAGTTTTGAAAAGTCTTATAACATGTTAAAAGTGAAGCAAAAGAAATTGTCTTTTGAATACTTTGACCGTACGGATGAACAACACTTGTGTGTGAATAGTATCAATTAATACTAAAAGAATGAAGATATGGATCAAACTATGTATTCATTATTCTGCTTTTTAATTTTTTTTAATGTTCTTGTTGACTGTGAATTGAATTAAAATGGATAAAGCAATAATATTGGATATGAGTTTGGATTTTTAAATTTTTATTTGGTTTTGGAATTAATTAATAGTTATATATTAAATATATGTTTTGAACGATCTGTCTTAAAATTTTGCTAGTTGCTTATTTAAAGAATTTTAAAACTACAAGATTAGGTTTTTGTAACATTGTGAATCACTTGATTTTTTTAGTAAATAAATTTATTTTTAATTTTTTTATTAATTAATTTTTGAAAATTTTATTTATATTAATAAATTTATTTAAACAAATTATTATTTAAATAATTATATGATAAATTATTATAATTATTAATATAAAATTATAATCACTTTTATAAATTTTAACGGTTTTAATAAAAAATTATAATTATAGCTATATAATATAAAATTATATAACTATTTCGGTGTTGATCATCCGCACTAGGCTGTTGGACATTTGTTGTGAAAAGATAGAAGACCAGAGGCTAGCTTTGGCAGACAGCAGGCCTAAGGCATTTGATTTGATTTGATTGCTAGAAAGTTACGTGAAAAGTGACAAACAGTTCGGAACGTCCATCTTGCTCTGATCAATACCAAACTTCTTTTTTTTTTTAGTGCTGCAATATGCACCGTACCTTTTTCTCTTCGCATTTTAATTTTTTAAAAGTAAAATTACTTAATTTTTTAAAAATAAATTTTTAAAAAATTTTAATGATTTTCGAAAATGGACCGTACGGATGAACAATACCTTTGTCTGAATAGCAGCAACTTAATGCCTAAAAGAATTGAAGATATGGATCAAAACTATGTTTTCAATAATCTGCTTTTTATTTATTTTTTAACGTTTCTGGTTGACTGTAACATACCAACTAAACAGCACCTACGTTTGGAAGGTACTATGTAACTGAATTAAAATGGATAAAGTAAATACATAGGGTTATGAGTTTGGAATTTTTAAATTTTGTTTGGTTTTGAACCAATTAATAATTATATATTAAATATATGTTTCGAAGGATCCGTGTTAAAATTTTGTTAATCACTTATTCAAAAATTTATAAGGTAAATGATTAGGTTTTTGTACATTTGATTCACTTGCGTTTTTTCAGTAAATAAATTTATTTTTAATTTTTTATTAACTAATTTTTAAATTTATTACTTGTATTTTGAATAAATTTATTAGAATAAAAATTATTATTATTTAAATAATTATATAAAATTATTATAATTATTTAACATAAAATTGTAATATAATACTATTT